>VZTL01029155.1:2997-13096 GCA_013400535.1 Scopus umbretta
AAAATATGTTAGAAATGACAGTGCCTACTTCAAAGAGTTTAACATAAAATTTTCTTACATGGAGTGAAAGAAATCTGACAGTATGTGCCCAAGGAAATTTTTCTAAAAATTCTTGAATCTTGATGCATCTTGAGATATAGTTGTCTGAGTCTGCTTTTGTGTTTGCATGTGTATATGTAGATTATATGTGAGTCTGAAATCTAGATATCTATAAATGTATATGCAATGAGACAATTAAATGCCCTTTGGAAAGTATTTTTGTGGGTCCTAAGGCAGCTGGCAAAAGCAATTTGGGAAATCACTCAAAATTTCCCCTCTATTTGGTAGCAAATTGATTTAAGAACCTCTGGAAAGTCCCCTTAGAGCTCACCCCATATGTCAGTAGGACAAAGACAGACCTGCCAAGATTTGTGCATTGAAGTTGAAGGCACTGTTAGGTTCCACCATGGCAGCCTGTGGCCTGCTCCCTGACTCTTAAGTACTGCATGCACACAGCACCATTTACAGCGTGGGGGCATGAAGCGTGCAGACCAACTGTGCCTACCCAGATCTTTTCCTGCCTAAGGTTATTGGCCATAAAATGTGTTCTCACCTGCAGGATTATGTCTGTCTCACTTCATGTGGATTCATTTCAAGTCACCTGAGGTCTGAAAGGGCTTGCTCATGGAGCAACAGAGCAGTAATTATGATTTAATTTTGTCGTTTCTTCCTTTCCATCATTTCTTCTCTTCCATCCCACTGAGTGCAGAATCAGACAATTGCAGAATCAGACAATCGCAGAATTCCACGAGGTTGGAAGGGTCACCCAGGAGTCATCTGATCCCACACCCTGCTCAAAGCAGAGCCAAACTAGACAAGGCTGCTCAGGACCTTGTGGATAAAGAATCCACAACCTCTCTGGACAACGTGCACCAGTGTTTGACCACTCCAACAGTGCAAACTTTTTCACTAACATCTAGTGAGAATTGCCCTTGTTGCATCTTGTGTCTGTTGCTTCTTCTCCTATCACTGTGCACCTCAGAGAAGAATCTGTCTCCATCACCTCTGTACCCTTCCATTTGGTAATTGAAGATAGCAGTAAGGTCACTTTTTTTCTCATGCCTCTAACCCTCCTTAGCCAATTCAGTTATACCTCTTAAAAACCTTGTCTTCTTCCCCAAGGAGAAAGAAACAATGCAGAAGCTGTCATATTAACATTTATAGATCACATATGCAGTCACTTTACTTAACTTGGGTATTCTTCATTTCCTACTGTTCGGGCATCTTAAGTGCTTGTGCCAAAAGTTCCTCAGGTTGTAACAGTCCTTCTGTACTATTCTAGGGAAAAAAAATTCCTAGTGGTGCTTACTATGTATGTGCTTGTAACTTGTTATTGCACTAGTAATACAATAAAAGAAAACAGTGATGTGTTTATTAACGGTCGTTGTCTAAAAAGATTGCAGTGACCTCTGTAGGTGAAATGAGGAATAGCTGGCGTGTGGTGCAATTTATTGTCATTTAAAAACTGTTTTCAAAGGAGCTCCAATTCAGGGTGTAGTTGAATTGAAGTGCAACTAAACCAATCTAGTGACCTGCTGCCTCACATTCAAGTCCCACACTAGTCCTGTGTGCCTGCTGGTGGTGACTCACTGTGGTGGGCCTAAATTGGCTTAACCTGTCAGAAAAGTAACTCAGTAAAAGAGAGTAGCTGTGAGTAACAAAGTGAATCAACTTTGTTACCACAAGAGCTTCAGCACCAATAGAAGGAAGTGGTGGAAGTGTGTGGCCAGGAGCAGAGGGGAGGAGGGGAGATGTAATGTGTGTTGTTTATTCATATCTTTGTCCTCTAAACCCAATCTGCACACCTATGCTTTGTTTCGATGACATACTTTCTGCTACGTGCTGGTTCTGAATGTAGCTGTTCAACCCCAGCTCATACATGTCATTAGTTTTCCATGCGTATTTCCTTTTCTCCCTGGACTCTATATGGGCTCTTCTGGATCCCGTGGGAACCTGATGGATCTAGCTCAGGTTTGAGATCCTAATCTTACATCTAGCGATAGAAATAAGGAGGTAGACGCTGAGGCATGGGGTTATACTCAACACCATTACTTAGGTGTCTGTGCTGGAGGTAGGTGTCTCAGTTCCTGTGCAGTAAAGATGTAGTCAATACAGCAAAATCTAGAGAGCTTTGTAGCTCGTGCTGCAGCAACACCCTGCAGTAGGACTCTACACTAAACAGCTGAATTTCTTTCTGATTTCTATTAACTATATTGACATATGATAGAACTTAGCTGATTGAACATAGGTGTCTATGTCATTTGTACTGCCTGAGGATGTCCTGCCATGCCAGAAGATTTGAGTCTCCAATAGTTCACATGTCAAATTTGGTACTCATCAACCTTAGAAGACCTTAAATGGCATCAAGCAACTATGTATGGGGAACCAGGCTGAGTCCACTGTGCCTTTTGCTTTCACCAGCAATTCCTTTTGTTTTCCTTCCTCCTCCCTCAAAGGTAGTTCAAATTTATTTAGCAAATAGATAAGATTTATTTGCAGTTAAGAATGGGCCTAACTCAGGTCATTGGTACCAGGGTGTTTCAAAGCTGAGAAAAGTTCTTTATATACTTTTCATCTGCACCTCACAAACATTTTCTTTTGACGAGACTGAAACAAAGTTCAGGAACTGGTCACTACTCAGCATCTGAGCCGGTATTTGGATCAGACTTGGGCTTTACTACTTGCACCAGTCTCTCTGAATACAAACATAACTATGAAAATAGCATGTCTTTGCAAGAAACTGATATGTTAGAACATTGTTCCTTTAAAAGTCGCTATATTTTCAAAGTAGGTTGTGAGTTAATGAGTATTTTTGGAATCAGTGTTGGGGCAAATGAGAAAAAAGATTGGGAATCATTTCCTACAATGTGGATTTTGCCTGGAAGAGATCAGATCTTCCACTGGTGAAAACTGGACCATGTTTGTGAAAATGCAGAAAAATGCTTGATTTAAACTTCCTTGCACTAGTCATCTGTAGCTTCCTCATTTGCTTTGGTAGTGTACATCTACAAAGTTTGCAAGACAGTAAGGAGTAAGGGTTGCTTTGGGTAACTGGATGGCTGTACTTCATGAACAGGTGATAATTTTATGTTTGTGTTTTGCCTACTTAAATAGACATAAACGGAAATGTTAATGTATACAGTGTTACTTATTTATTTGTTTTAGATGGCAAAGAATTTGATGCATTTGTGTCCTATGCAAAACTAGACTCTTCTGAAAGTGACTCCACTTTAATTAGTGAGGAAAAATTTGCCCTGGAGCTTCTTCCAGAAATGCTGGAAAATAAATATGGGTACAAGTTGTGCATTCTTGAAAGAGATATTCTTCCAGGAGGAGGTAAGGTCCCTGTGGATGGTAAAAAATCTTCAGTTCTTTATAAAATTGTTTTTCACTTTCCAAAAAACCTTCTGCACCAGATCAGCAAATAGTATTTTGGTACTGAAGTTTCTTCTCAAATCTCATCATGTTCTGATCTTTATATCTGGCCCCTGCACCTGAGGCACACACATGTCTGAGTGTGGTCACTGGGGAGCTACTAGGCTGAGACAAAGCTTGCCCAAGAATTTCTTTGCAAGCAGACTACATTCCCTGGAAAGAAGACCCCAGATATTTCAGTAGTTACTTCTGAGCAACTTTATTCAGTGGTGCCTGCTATAATTAGAAAACCCTCAGCACCTGTCCCTCAGAGAGACAAAGACAAGTCCAACTGTCCTTTGAGACCCTCTTTGTGTTGAGATCTCAGCTGTGCCCTCCACCTCCTAAGCAGCAAGTTGTGTTCTCCAGGCTGCATAAAATTGGCTGCGGTACCCTCTGACAGCAAACACATTTCTAGGAGTTCTTTGATTTCTCAGCATCCCAGTTTCTGGTTTTCCCTATTTCTGGTGTTTATCTGTTGATAAAGGAACTGATAAGGTAAAAGTCCATTGTAGAATGCAGTAATGATCCCCATTTCTTCTGCAGCATACACAGATGAAGTTGTTACAGCTATCAAACAAAGCAGACGAGCTATTATTATTTTGAGCCCAGCCTACGTCAGCGGACCAAGCATCTTTGAACTGCAAGCAGCAGTGAACTGTGCATTGGAAGACAAAAAAATCAAACTGGTATTAATAAAGTTCCAGGCTTTCCAAGAGCCAGAGACATTGCCTCCAGTAGTGAAGAAAGCTCTTCGGATTTTACCAGTTGTTACCTGGAAGTCTTCTATTTCTGCTGCTCCAAACAAGAAGTTCTGGAAATATATGCATTACCACATGCCAGTGAAAAATACTAAGATGTTGGGAAATTGCAGCCTGAAGGGCTTTTCCCAGAGGTTATTCAGTCTGGTATATCGATAGTAGAAATTTCACAGATGGATGACAGCAGGCTCAGGAATGGTCATGATTGTAAAAGACCTTTTCTACCTTGGCTGACCGCTGTGGACTATCACTGCAGTCAGCAATAGCTCACTCCAAAACAGTGAGAAGGACTGCAGTGTGACAGTGCTTCAGCCCACAGTAAAATGAAGTGGCACTGCACACATCTAGAAATGTGAGCTATCTTTCATAAATTATTAATTTTATTATTTTTATTATATTTATTTTATTCTTTTGCTATGATGTTGAGACATACATGTGAATGTTTTGTTCTTTGCACTGTATTTCTTCTGGAATATTTTTATACTTGTTTTCTAGAAAAAAAGATTAAAAAGGAGAACTCCAGAGGAAGGTTGCAGTTTAATTTTCCTGTGCAGTCCAGTGGGACAAATCCAAACTCTTTAAATGAGTTACCTCCTCCTGTGGGAGTAGCAAGGAAGAAAAGTTCTGCGAGACTGCCACAACTGGGTCTGCTGAAGGGGCTGAGAAAAGAAGGAGCACTGTGCCAGGGCTGATCCCAGGTATCTCCATCCTTCCTGAAATGGGAGAAAGCACTCCTACCAGCTGTGAAAGATTTCACACTTGGAGACATCTGCACACTGTTGATTCTGTCTGGTGCTGGTCACTCATGGGTCCCACTGAACCTGTTGGTATTATGGGTGTATTGCAGTTGTAAATCAAAGTCTTGGTTGTCACAGCTAGTAGACTTCCAGTGACTTTGAAGTCCTTCCCTTGCAGTCCTCTGGCTGCTAACTCGGGAGGGTCCATATCACTTACCCTCAAGGCAGCTTGCAGTCTATGTGTGTATGGCTGTAGCTAAGTGAAATGCAATGGCTAGCATTCAGAAAATCTGAGTAGGAGAGCCACTCATCTGGTGTTCTGCTGGCTTCATTTGGCCTTCAAATTAACAAAACCTTGGTTTATAATGCTAATTGAATAGCTCATCCACCAGATTCCTTGTTGGAAATGGACTTCAAGAAATACTGCTGTTAACAGGACCAGTATACTGAAAAAAAGAGCAACTCATTTGCAAGCAGGCTGAGCATTATCTACCTCATTTTGTACTGGGTTCAAAGTCTTCAGTGGGATGACTGGTCATGGTGCAGAAGCAGAAGACAGTGTCTTGTGTAGAAACAACATTGAATGACATCACTGGCTGTATAAGAGAGAATTTTGTCACTGCAGTTGCACCTGCATTGGGGTTTAAGTTCAGATCATGATAAGCTTTTGGAGCAAATTTCCCAACTGTCACCACTTGTTGCCTTTTGCTTTGCACTGCAGAGCATTTCAGAGTGCACACACTGGATCCCTAATGTAGAGGTAACCTGACTGTGAGATTCAGCATTTTTTTCCAACACAACCAGATCTGTGGGTAATTTGAATAATTTGTCAGTAAATTAAGTTTACTCACTTCTAATGTACACGACACAGGCTTTAGCAGCTTCTAATCAACATTACTATGTTTGCACACTTTGTTATCGTAACACAGTTTTTGTGGAGGAGAGAAGAGGCTGACCTTTTAAAAAATGTTCCATAATGGTGAATGTCTTGTTGGAGGAGCATAATCTGGTGGTAAAATGAATGTTAAATACAAGACCACTCGACATCCAGTTTCAGGCACATCATGTGATTCAGACATTCCTCTTTCTCTTTTTATAATGTGCTAAGTTTCATACAAGCATTTAAGAGAGAGAACACATTTCTAAACGTGAACGTAATTTGTGTGGTCTTCCACCAGATGTCCCTACTGTAAGCCCTGCAGAGTCCATTTATTTACACACCAAGTAGGTTTGTTACCAGGTGAGACAGGACCAGTGAGCAGTGCCAAGGGTGGTGCTTGAGGTGCCAGCTGCGCTGGGGAGGCAGATGGAGAGTGAGGGCAGGAGAGGAAGGTATGGAGCAGGCTCTCCTTCCTCTTGCTCAGGGTGCCACCTCCTCTCCCACCTGATGCTATTTACTCGTGCTGCACTTGCTGCCTGAACGGTGTATGCTGTGGCTTTTTTTTTTTTTTTTCCTTTTTGGACAGTGGCAAAAAAAAACAGAGTGACTGGATAAATGATGTAGTTGGAAAGGGCTTTTTATTCCTTAACAGGGTGATGCTGTGGCCAGTGTTTATCTGGGTTGGAGGAACCTGTAGAACCGGTATCTTCGTACAAACTCCAGGTCTGGCTGTAACACAAGGAACAGGACAGGCACATCAGGGCTTTTAAGATCACCTCTAACAGGGAAATGAAGCAGCCCTGGGGAGCTATGAGCAGCGCGAATCGACAGGAGTGAGTGTTGCGTACCTTCATGCACCCACTATACTCTACATCTGTAATAAAAGCATCACAGCCCCAGACATGGGCTCTGCTGCACTTGCACATGCAAAGCTTTTGAACTGGTTGCTGTCACTGTCGAGTCTGGTATGCTGTTCTGCTGCCGCTTATGTGGATGAGCCCAACCTGAGCAAGAGTTTCTTGCCTCACTATGAACCTGATCATGGGGATGCTGTTGGCTCTTCACAAGATACAAGGCTACATGTTTTCACAGTGGACTATGACTATGTGCAAATTCCCTATGAAGTTACTCTTTGGATCCTCCTTGCCTCTCTTGCAAAAATAGGTAAGTAGCAAATGGGATCTTGGGTCCTCCTACCTCAGCAAGAAGTTAAAAACATACCATGCAAACAAATATCTTCCATGCATTTTTGTAGCTCGGATTGCTTTTACAGCTTCTGTCCTCAAAAGAACAGGTGTGTTCATTGCCATGACGATGATAAAATTCTACCTCCGAATGCTTCCAGCTTCCTTAAGTAAATATATGACCTCTAACACTCATGTCTCTAGGGCTGTCTATGCTAGTAAATAGCAGCGGAGCTCCCACACACAGCACTGTCCATCTCTTTTTCTAGTCTTTAAACATCACAATATCAGAATTTACAATCTGCCATAGCTATAGAAATCAGTAACACCAGCCTGAGACTTCAAGCATATTGAATTTGGGGGAGAAAAATGGGAAGTATTCTTCTGTTGTGTGAATAATAGGAAACATTACCCTATGAGTATTTGTTTTACATGTCTGCTGTTTAAAGTTGCTCAGAAAGTAATACCAGAGGAGAGGGACTGAGAGTCTAAGAGGGTGTAGGTTATCAGAAATGTAGGGTAAGTGCCTTTTGAATACATATTAATACACATACTGAAGCTTCTGTGAGACCTTCATGTAGGTGTCCGAATGAAGACAGACAACACATGGAGAAGTAGGGACTGCAATTAACGTCACAAAAATGGCTCACCATGTGTCTTACACATTTGCATGGCTGGGCTCAAATTATTTTGACCATTCAGAATTAATGCAGCAATATCAAATAAATGAAGAAGATGGCAATAATGTGAAGAGCTGCACACTCCCTGTGTGATCTCCCTGTTCTTTTAATATTTCCGTGGGATTCTCAAACATTACTATTGAACAGACTGGTAGGTGGGACTGATGATTTTCTGGAGGTGGCCTGAAGATAAACATTTTTCATGTCATAGTCACACAACTGACAAAAATCGTTACCACTGACCATGATTTGCTAGTTTCATAATAGCTGATGACCTCAAGCCAATTCCTATAAACAAATGTCTTTGCTGCTAAAATAATAATAAAAATTTTCACAAATCAAGTTTGTTGTTATGGCATCAGCAGAGCATGTTAGCAGTGAGCATATTGATCAGTTTCTTTATTCATCATCCATAAAAGCACAGGACTTGCTATATGGCACATCTGCTCAATATTCTTGTTTTGAGCAAGAAATAGATACTTTAGAAGAACTGCGTGATGTGTCCCAAGCGGACCTGTTCCTTAGCTGGGAGTTTTCAAATAGTATTATTTTCATTGAAAAGTGGAGCTGCTGACTTCAAGTCTGCTTGGAAGAAGGAATTAGTCTGAATAATCTGGTTACCCAGGGAAGAAGATTTCTAAACTGTCGTGGCTTAACCCCAGCTGCAACTAAACACCACGCAGCCGCTCGTTCACCCGCCCCCCCACTGGTGGTATGGGGGAGCGAATTGGAAGGGTAAAAGTAAGATACCTCAGGGGTTGAGATAAGAACAGTTTAATAACTGAAATAAAATAAAAATTAATAATAAGAGTAATAATAATAATAGTAATTATAATTTTAAAAATAGTGAAAGGAAAACAATAAGAGGAAAAAACCTGAGGAAAAACCCAAGGAAAAAAAACCAAGTGATGCAACCACTCACCACCTGCCCACTGACACCCAGCCCATCCCTGAGCAGCCATTGCTGCCCCCCGGCCAACTCCCCCCAGTTTCTATACTGAGCGTGACGCCATATGGTATGGAATTGCCCTGTGGCCAATTTGGGTCAGCTGTCCTGGCTGTGCCACCTCCCAGCTCCTTGTGCCCCTGGCAGAGCATGGGAAGCTGAAAAGTCCTTGACTGGTGTCAGCACTACTGAGCAACAACTAAAACATCAGCGTGTTATCAGCATTGTTCTCACACTAAATCCAAAAGACAGCACTGTGCCACCTACTAGGAAGAAAATAACTCTATCCCAGCCAAAACCAGGACACTGTTAAAAATTTTCAATGCTTTATTCAGGTATTATCTTCTTTCTGGATTTCAAGATTTCAGGGTGGGAA
Source organism: Scopus umbretta (assembly GCA_013400535.1). Lineage (NCBI taxonomy): Eukaryota > Metazoa > Chordata > Aves > Pelecaniformes > Scopidae > Scopus > Scopus umbretta. The sequence goes on from VZTL01029155.1 coordinate 12,015, forward strand.
ACATTTCTGAGATCTTGAAAGGTAAAACAATTCCCTTATTCTGTAAAACTGACAGAAGACTAGAACATGTATTTTTTTAATTAAGATGACATGAGTAGAGTTATGATCTTAACAAACTATTTGGTAAAAACAAATAGTCTCCTAAATAAATTATTTAAAATTTCATAAAAATAGTTTTATTTTCCTTTACTTTTGAACACTGATAATTGGAGGGTAGCAAAAATTCAGTCATGGCATTAGCTTCTAGAGCTATGGGATGACGGCTGACCTAGCCTTAGGCATGGAGACACAGCCATTGGATTTATAGGTTTCTTAGTCTGCCTCATTCTTATTCTTGTAAATTCTGAAAAACTCCTTACTTTTCTAGTAGAGGCACGTCTCACTTGCAGTATGATTACACAGTTCCTCGTATAATGACTAGATGAGCCATTGCTAGACATTTTCTTAGTATTGGTATCAGTATTCGTGTCAAATGGGAAGAATTATATGAATGCATTTGCAGTAGTAGTACATCAAGGAGGGCAGGAGGAGATTCACACCCACAACATTTATACAGTAACTGTAGCCCTTTCTCTGTAGAACAGCATGGCTATATCTATGCTTGTAAACTAACATGCACCCTGTCAGGAAGCTGTGTGTAACTGTCCCTATCACATCAGTGCCGGTGTGCTCCTTCTCAGCTCTGGCCCAGGTTGGTAAGCCTTCTCCCAGGCAGTGCCCGGGCAGACTGTGGGCCAGGATCTGTTCCCACAGGCAGTTTGGATGTGACCACGTCTTGCTGGGGTAGGGAAGAGAATTTGGTTGTGTGAGTGCAAGCTGAACCTTTCTGCTTGGAAAAGTCTTTGGCCTGCTTAACTTGCTAGTGTTGACTCAGCCTTTATTCTAGTGAGGAAAAAAATAATTCCTTCGGATGCATCATTTTCTGATATTTGATGGATGCTAGTAGTTCTCTCAGCTTTGCTGAAATCACTGGGTTTTTTTCTGTAAACTAACTCATAAGTTTCTTTACAAAATGTTGTTTACCTTATGTAGGAACAGCAGTTTTCCTAGAAAAGCAAAGTTAACAGAATCATAGAATCATA
>VZTL01029156.1:0-17870 GCA_013400535.1 Scopus umbretta
ATGTTCTGTTGTCTTCACCCATGTCAATTATTTATTTTTGTCTTTGCTGTTAAGAAGACTGTAACCATGATTTTCAGAGGCAAGAGACCAAAGCTGTGTGGATTCATGCTCCTGTCTCTTTTTTTTTTTTTAATTTGCATTGAATTATCTAAAGAATCTGCATACAAAGGAAAGCACAAGTCTGCCCAGAGAGCTAACCACACAACACTCAAAAGCTAAGCAATGCAGTTGTCAGCATACATTTACACTGTGTTCTCAAATCCTTATGTATACAGTTACCTTTTACTGTGTCCATTGACTAAAGCCTTGTACACAGTAAAAGCAAAATACAGAAGAGTCAGTATTGTGGTCTTTTGCTCATTCAGAAAGCATGTCCCACATTTTAGTGTAGAAGCAGGTGAAAAAATGGTGAGAGAAATGCACAGACAGGTCAGGCAGAGGTGACATCATGACAATAATATAAGGTGCAAAAAGTAGATAGTTTGCAGTGCTAGTCTTTGAGCTCCGTGGCCATCTTCCTAAATAGCAGCTACAGATGTCCTCATCTGTAGGAGAGTTAAAACAAGAAATGCCCTGAGGGTGAAGACAAGAATCTTGATTTTTAAGAAGCTGTGAGAAAAGAAGAAACCAAGTGGTGACATGGTCCAAAAGCAACAGAAGAGAAAGATATAAATAGCAAAATTCTGATACTTATGCAAGGATGGTTTTGTGAGCACAGTGGCAGAGAGGAGAAAGATACCTGGTTAGTGCGATCGACCTGATTGACAAGTTTTAATGATGTAGCCAAATGTTTAAAAACATCTGAGACCAAAACAAATAAGGACATGCCGGATGACGGGTGCTCAGAAATTACTTTCACCATAAAGCTGTCAATGTTTTGCCAAAGAAGTTGTTAGTTGTAACAACTGCTGTCTTTGCTCAGGTAAAATGACCTCAGCAGTGTTACGGGTGTTAAACACCCAGCAGAGAAGAATGATTTGCAGTGAAATGCAGGCAGGATAAGTCAGCAGCCCTCAAGGGGCTGATTATAATCCACCGTGTGTAGTTTTGCAGTGTAAGCAGGACAGGACAGACCTTTTCAGTCTGTTCTCAAAACTCCTGGAGTCCTCTGGCAACAATGTCTACATTTGTTCTTGATATAGGTAGCTCTTACACACTTAGCTCCGTGGAATATTCCCAGCAGTAATGACTACTTTCCCAAGAAGGGTTTGTGGAATCTCATGTGAGCTTGACTTCAGCTGAATTATTCATGCGTCGGAAGTTAAACACATGCAGAATAGTGTTTGCAAGAACTGAGCCCAAGTGAGTATCGCTGTGTAGAGAAAAAGTCTCTGTTTGCAGCTCTCCTATTTCTGTCTTATAGGATACACACTTCACGGCAAGTACCAGTGTCCCCTTTTATCTGGCCAAAATCAAAGCTTTTCTATACACTTTATTATGAAAGGAAGCAGAGCTATTCTGCAGAAGGAAGTTATTATTTCACATTATACCTGTAGGAAACTGGAAAACATTTGAGATTTTTTTTCTCAAATACATGATTTTCACAGAAGGCACTAGTGTGTTTTCTTATCTCTAAAAAATTTCTAGATTTTCTTGTTGCCATAACTCTCCAACCCACCCCAAAACTGCTTTTTAAACACATGCTTTTTCAGGCCTGTGTTTACCAGATAATAAACAGGTGTTGAAATATTTGCTCTAAAATTAAAATTTTCAAATGGTAATGTGTCCTTGCTTATCAGAAAAGAAGAATGCTAAAATAGTGAATGCAATAAACAAAGCAAAAATCTGTGCATTTTTAGGTAACTTAGTACACCTGCAAAAGCTGCACATACATGGAAAAAAAAAAATGTACAGAGCCACAGCTGATCTCACCTGAGTGTACATCCTCTCATTAACTTATAAGGGAATTCTATTAGCTAGTAATCCAGAGGCTGTTTACATCTCTATTGGTCTGCTTCTTAGGGTACAAAGGAGGAGCAACCTTAAAGCTAGAAACCAAAACAAGAACATAAATATTTCTGCTTGGCTGCATCAGCCCTTTCAGCCTGTCACCACAGGAGGATGGGGAAAAGGTGGCAGAAGCATTGAAAAGATACCCCTTGCTTGGCAAGAAATAATACGCCAAATCCAAGGACAACACAAGATAAACTCACGAGATATATTTCTAGCCTGCAGACTAAACAAGTCCCAGCCCCAGAGCATGTGCCCTTGTGCCTTGCATGTTCATTTATCGCAGGAGAGAGTGAGTAGTGTATTCAATGTGTCAATAATGCTGTACCTCATCTTGTTGTTACTACCCCTACTCCGTACCATCTCCCTATTTCCCACACTCAGATTGGCTTCCAAAATGCACTCTGGTCCTGCCTAAAGCATGGTCTGCTTCAGCTGTAGCCTTCACTCCCCTGAAGAGCCACTGTTCACCATCCTTCATCTAATGAGAGGTAATTTCAAGGACACACCAGGGAGTTTTCTCTCTCTAGCTGATTTATTCACAGGCCTCTTCAGAACGTTAAAAAATAGCTGACAAAGTTCAACTATTTCCTATTTTTGCACTTGCTCAGTCATTTCCCTTTGTGCCAAAATCAACGTTATGGACAGACACAAATTGTGCTTATAGTTCTGTTGGCTCTCTCCAAGTCTGCCTGTAGTCACTTCAGATTCTCTGCAGTTAATCACTTCCTTCACAAAGTCATTGGACAATACTGGATTTGATTCTTACTGCAGTAAAATCCTATTAAAATCCTGATTATTCTATGTTCAGTGTCAGCATTAGCACAAATAGGAGCATTTGCATTTAAGATGGATGACCAAGAAGAAAAATAAGAAAACTGCTTTCCATTAATTTTGTCATGCTTGGCACAGTGCACAGCTGTGATTCCCCGAATTTATGGGTTAAGTTCTCTTGTCTTAAAAAAATACTTGAAAAATCATATCTCATTTTAGTGCACATTTATTTTAGGCCATAATACATTTAAAGAGTACCAGATTCTGTAGAAAAAATAATCCTCATAGGAACCTCTGATGCTTGGTCATAAAAAAGAGAGAGAGGAAAAGAGAGAGTGCTAATAGTTCTTAGGAGGAAGGAGATTTAAGTTTAGGTGCCTCATTGGAATTAGGCAGACAGTTTTGCATCTGCTCTGCAACTGCATTTTGTCTTCACCAGGAACTCCATTCTGGATCTACACCACTTTCCTGACAAAGTTATATCTGAAAATAGCAAAAGTCTGCAAAAGGCTTTGATTACAACAGATTCATTTCTCAGGTTATCTATTCATCAGAGAGCCAAACATCTCCCTTTGTTAACTTTTCAAAATGTATATGATTTCTAGATAATGCATGAGAATTAAATAGAGTGAAGCCACCATTAATATTTCTCCTTGAGTATTTCAGGTTCCAAAAATACAACACACAGGACATACATCATAACTCACATCTTCATCTTTATGGTATGCAAATGGGCTGTGCTGACAGAATTGACCTTAATCCAACTCCTTAAGTCTGCCATGCCTGTTATTTCTTATCTGGGTTACTACTGACAATGAGACAAAGTTCACCATTCAGGCTTTTTAGAAACAACCTTTTAAAAGTACAAGATATTTTGAGAAGGAAACGGAGGAAATGAATGAAGTGGCATAAAAGGTAGATGATGCACAAGTGTTGTAGAAGTTGCTCCTAGATGGCAGGAAAGAGTCTATAGTTCTGGCTTACAAGCACCATGGTGACCACAAACCAAGTAGCTACTGAAGTGCTCTAGGCCCTTCTAAAGCTCCAGATATCTGCAAGGTAGATAATCTGCTCTCGGTTAACTTTATGCAGGTGTTTCTTATTGGATAGGAAAAGCTCGGCCAGCATGACATAGAGCTTTGCATATCTACCTCAGCAGCAGCAGCTGTGGCTTTGTGCAGGCACAGAGACAGCCAAATATCACAAAGAACTGTGATATCTTCTGCATTGTCACTGAACAAGACACTGCTCAATAAGTTTCTCTGATGATCTGAAAGACAAGCACAGGTTCACAACAAAAAGAGAATTGTCCCCAGAGCTCTCCTCCCACTCCAATTTTGCAAGTACACAGGTGAGCAAGGATTAAATATTCAGAAGACCCATGATGTCTCCTCAGGAATTGTCACCTGTTCTCACTGAATAACAGTGCTTCATTTGGTAAATGTAATTTCAGTAAGTAAAAGGACTTTTGTTCGTCTACCGTTATTTCTTAACCTCTCGTACCTCACACTTTCTGCAAAATCAGCAATGACAACTTCTTTGGATCCTTCCCTCAACGCATTCTCTGTCCTTCCTAAAGGCTACCCCCACCTGAGGCCTGTCAAAGTTTTCTGACATCCCAAAAGTACTCCATACTGCCTTTTCCTAGGAGGTCTTGGAAAATTTCCATTTTCTACCCAACTCACAAATACAATTCCTACCAGTATTGTCACACCATGCCTCTTTTTGTAGTAAATACTACTATCCCTGATCTCCAACTTGTGGGTTTTGCCTACTTTTTAAGCTGTTAGCTTTTAGATTAGGGAAAGCATGTTGGTTTGGATGTTGGTCAGTTTCAAACTCACAGTTGATATTTAAGAAGATAGAAATAACAGTCTGTATTTTTATTGTATTATTATGGGAAGAATGCACACAAAAAGGTCAGAGTCTATTGCCCTGCATCTTAGCTCAAGTCTTCAGCTGCCACAGGTTTCCAGAAGCCAGAATGAGTTTCACCTAAGTACAGTCACCCTTCTGTGGTAGAGCGGTTCACATCGAGTTCCAGCCAGGACTCCATCCTGGGGCAGAGAAGCGCTGAGTATTTTAGCACTTCCTCTTCTGTCTGGAACTTCTAAAGCCTCATAAAGAAGGAATGTAGTAATGGCCATGAAAGCTGACTGAAGCTTTTTACCTAAAAATGACTTGGTGTGTCAATGCTAGCTATATTTGGTACTTTCTTTATGGCCCAGGGTATTTGAAGGTGTGGCTACATGACACCTCAAGAACTGGAAACTAATTTTTATTTTTAATCTTCTGGGAAAAAAGGTCAAAAAATATTCCCTAAATGAACATCTAAGTCTCAGAAGACAATGAAAATCTGCCTTCCAAATTTTTGTATCATTTTTTATAATGAAGTTGTATTTTTTATAATGAACTTGTATATTTTCAAGTGGCCACAGTTTTTGCGGACTCATGCATGAATGCTGGATGTTTTGATCTGGCAAGGGTATACTCAATAGGCAATAAGTTAAAGTTTTACATATGCACTGATATGTAGTAGGCCTCCATATTGCCATGGCCCAAGAATGCACTTTGGCATTAGGATGGAAAGTATCTACATACATATTAAAATTCAGACAACAACCAACAACGTATGTGTGTACATGCTTATCTGGATGTATTTATTTTCTATAAGACAGATGCCCACTTACTAAGTAATGGGTACTTCATTTATATTTCTAATAGAGAAACATTATTGTTGCATTAGGAAATGCAAAAAAAGTGTTGGGAAAGTATGATGTAGAAATATCTATACATTGGCCTTATTCTGAATTTTTTTTTTGCAGCCATAATTGGCCATTGTTAAAGGCATGACTCTAAGCCAGTTGGACCTTTGATTTTATCAAATATTTTCATTGTTATGTCCTTAAATAAAATTACATTTTCTGTAGAAGTTCTCATGAATGAATCAGGTTGCAAAAATTAAGTCATATGTTGAGCATTGAAACTAATTCGGCCCTTATAGGAGGTGCTCTTATGATGCTCAGTACAGCGCAGAGCATTTAGCTCACATTTCGAGAATGGTTACAGCTGTGTCAGATTTTGATTTTCTGAGAATGTTGAAAGGAAAATAAATGAGGAGGACTATCAGTTATGTCCAGTTCCTTGGGGCATTCACAACTTATTTCAGAAGACAGAGAAATAGCTTTCTGGTTTGTACCTTAGAAAATTATTAATTCACTCAAGGATTCCAGCTGTCCAGCTGGACCTAATTTGAGTCACTAGTTATCATGGTTGCTTGTCTTTGTATAAGTGGAGATTATTGGACCATCTCATGTGTTGAATTCTGGTCTGCTGGCACTTCATAGTCTATTTCAATAACAGTATTAAGCTTAGCTCTATATCTCTCTGACCTGTTTTTGAAGAATATTTGCAGGGGTATGAATAAATAACACAAAAAAGTCTTGTGATAATGGTACTTGTGGCAAATACTACAGGGTAAAGCAGCAGGAAAAATTCTTGTTTCACCCTCCTGTTGCATATCCCTCTAGCAGCCAGCTCAAGTGAGGTCATGCAATCTGCTGACCAGCTGGCATTTCCACATCAGGTTTCTTTTAAAAAGTATCATTTAGACTCATGCCAGCTGCTGCTGTCATTACTTTTTTACAGCCATTGCAATTTTGCTTCTAAAGCAAGACTGTTGCTTCAAAAATACTTGACTTTGATTATAGAATTGTTCAACAAATACATTCACAAATTCAGAGGTAGAATTGCAGAACTTCAAACACCAAGCAATAGCTAAGATCTTTTAAATACTGTTACCAACAGTGCTGTTCCATACTTATTAAATTACTGGAAGACATTTTTGATGACTATCAAATGTCAAGGAGGAAAGGTATAGCTGACGGTTCTCACGAGGATGACAAATCTTCTTCCTTAAATCAATGGATGTGACTAATCTGATATTTGTAAGGAGTCTACCAATTTGATTATGTCTAACTTTCTGCGGAAAGCACAGAGCTATGTCACTTACTACTGATATTTATGATAGCACAGTGCAGACTTAAAAATTATCTTCATGACTATTTTCATTAGCCAGCTGCCAAAGATTTCACTTTGATGTAATTATGCTGTATTCTGGTTTTGTATTTGCTTTCGCATACATTTCTACCAAATCAGTGGTTCGTCAGTAACAGATTAGTGAAACGATATTTGTATATTGTATACATACAGTAGGGGCAGGATAAAAGAGAGAGAAATGCACTAAAGAGGTAGAATTCAGACCTGGATTAACATTAAATTTCAGACTGGAACTGAAGTTCAGATTTGTGCTGGAAGCTAAGCACCGAGTAGAGGGTTATATCTTACCCAAGAGTACCAAAAATCTCAAAGGCTGTCCTAGTAAAGTTTCAGCTCACAACTACAAAAACCTCACAAACTCCTAATATTTTCACTTTTTTGATCCATCACACTTCTAATTCATATAAACCAGCATCACACTGTAAAACTGAGTTACATCAGTGTACACTAGTCTGGAAAACTGTATCCCTTTAAGTTTTGGATTTAATCAGAAACAAACATGAAAGCAGCTTGGAACTAAACTGATTAAATAGAACTGAAATGCCATTCTGCCCCATTTTCCTGCCTTGGAAATGCCTTCTTCCAAATTCTGCTTGAGCATCCTGCCCTTATTGCAGTCCCTGAAATATAGAAACTGAGGTTACAAGAACATCCTCTTTTGCATCCTAGAACAGCCCTCAGAAGCTGCCACTTTTACACTTTCAGCTGAAAACACTGGCTTTTTCCTTGCATCTTTCATCCTCTGGAATATTTTAATTCGGCAGTTATGTTATTTAACTTGGTAAAGTGTTTGTTTGGGGCAGTACATGGAATGAAATACATTATAGAACTTAACATTCTATACTATTGCCTCATACTTCTCTGAATAGATAATATCGTTGACACAAATGGTTGAACAAAAAAATGTCATGAGAACTGAAGATGTGTGGGCACTGAAATATTTCAAGAATTGAATAATACTTTCCTTTCTCTGTTTAGTCTAACAGATGACAATATGTCTTGAACACTTCAGGGTTGAATGATGGAGAAGATGAAAAAGTCGTTTGAGAAATGCCTTTTTTGTTCCAAATACTTCACTTTGCATTTCAAGAGTGTGCCCAAGTTGGGCATAGTGTTTCTTTCACTTATGGCAATGTATAATCCACAGAAATGGTACGGGTCACAATTCAGTCCCACCCTCCTTCCCCTGCAAATAATGACTGCAAGTTTAGACTGGTATTTGGGAACAGTGATCTTCAGGAAATGTTATTTTATTGTAATTTCTAATTGTGAATTTCAATGATATTTGTAATTGGAGAAGCCTGTGGTTTTTCTTAGGATGGGGAAATCTCTAGTGTCTCTAGTAGCCAAAAATCTTCAGACTTCTAGGAAATGTCCAGACTTCTTTAACTGTGCGAACTAGGGCCAGAATATGAAACTCCTCCTTGAGTGAAGCCAGCAAGACTCCGCTCACAACAGAGACCGTTTTGCCAGTGTAAGTTGCTCAGAGCTGGTCTCTTAATTTTGTGGAATTTCAGGAAATAAGAAGATCAACATTTTACTTATATTTCTTTATTGCAGCCCTTGTCCCCTGTGGTACAGACCATAGTCTCCTTTCAGGGAGCAGTGGGATGTGCATGGTCCCCTGTGTGCCCACGGCCTGGGAACTCAGTGGCTGCCTGCAGCACCCTGTGCACCAGCTGTCCTGCATGGACAGCCTGCAAGGCGAGCCAAGGGAAGAAGGTGTAGGTCTTGTCCTCACTCATTGAAGATACACAGAGCAGCAGCCAAAATGAAACACAAAAATGGCAGCTTACCTGCTGAAAGTGCAGCAACAATGGAAGGAGAACAATCAGTAGTGGATGTACTAGATGAAGATCTCCATCCTCTCTACCCAAATAGCAGCCTGTTTTATGTTTTTTTAGCATTACTGTTCTATCTAAATATAGCACATTACACTATAACACTGACATGCAATGATGTGTGCAAGCTCACAAAGATTTACCCAGAATGAAGGATTTTGTATTAGTGAAAAATCTCGTATTTTTCAAATATAATATTTGCCTGAGCCACACTGAAACCAACATCTTCTTAAGTTTCTCACAAGCTCAAGAGTCCAAACGACTGTGTTTGGAAAACACATTTTTGTGCTGCCTTTAAAAGTGTCTTTCCTGAGCTTGCAACTGCTGAATGAAATTGATATTCCAAGCAGTGCCATCAGCTGGCATAGGCTGATCCAGATGGATGGGTTGCTCTGAAGTCTAATAGTCCAGAAACCTCTTTCAGGGGAGCCCCATGAGATGGAATCTAGAAGTCATGGGAATCCTACTAGACACAGTAGTCCCAAGGTCCTCTGGCTATCTGAAATCAAGGAGTTTCAGACTCCTTATGGTCAGTTTTAATGAGAATTCCCTGTAGTACAGGCAAATTTTAAGACCGAGGAAAGAGAAATGTCTGAAAAATTATGTGAATTTCAATTTCAGACCAACTATGTTTTGTCCTTGATAGGTCATTTACTATATTCTTAGCAGGTCTTCCACATCAAAAATGTTACAGAAGCCATAAATGCTACAAGTTATTTTAAGAATCCATCTTCATTTTGGCTAAGACTTTAATTCCTATCACCCTACAATATATCTCAAAGACATATCTATTTCAAGACATCATTTTTTTTGTAAAAGTGGCAGCACTGCATTTACAAGAGTTACATGGAAAGGCAGATCACCTTGCTTGAGACATGTCTTGTAAAAGCAGCTGCTTTTCCTTTGCCATGCAGCGTGCAACAAGGACTGGGCAAGTCAGGCTATAGAAGTTTTCCTTTCTAATAAAATTGGAGCTTGACATGGGAAATTATCACATGAACAAATGAGAGCTTAGAGCGTAATAGAAAGATTTCAAAGAACTCAGGGAAATTGCCTATCCTATTACTGAAGACAAGAGACTAAAACCAAAATAATATAAATACATTTTCTTATGACCCAATTAGTAATAATTTTAAATTGTTTAAAAATGCAGGGGTAAATCCCATTTTTAAACAAAGTAATCTCTAAAAACTTTAGACACTTAAAATATTTTAGACGCTGTTGTGTCACGCTTGCTACATGTGATCAGTTTTAAGTAGACTATACTTTGTTTTAATATGACCATGAATATTGCTGACACTTTAAAAGTGCTGATTACAGTCATTATCTCTGATATTTCAGCAACATTGACAGAACTTGTAAGAAATACAACATTTTTATTTAAGGGACATTTTGTCCCCAAGAAGGAATTTTTTTGCATTAAGACAGGAACTTACAAAATAGCAAATCTAACACCTTTTTTTCTGTCCCCACTCCTGGCTCGACAACAAGAAGCCATGAAGGGACTCCAGCATGGGACAGGGGAGTCCATGCCTACAGCTTGTGCTTGAGTAGTGGCACAGGCCTGCACTTCATATCCAAAAAGCCTTTTCCAGAACTTCCAGCACTGTAAGTCTTGGCTCCATGGTAAGAGCCCCGAGACTCCTTCCAGCAGGGTGACGAAGTCCAGCCGGGCTGCAGACCTGGAGTGCACAGTCCTACCCTGGAAAAGCTCCTGTGGCTACCTGACCTAGAGCTGCAGATGCTGCCTGGCAGCATTGCATCTGGCCAGGTTCAGAATCCAGGTCAGGTTCAAATTCTCTGAAAGTTTGTTAAATCTGAGACATTCTGGACAAGACATTCAAGACTCAACAAAAAGGCATTTTTAAATTAAATTCTTTCACTGTGCAATTCACAACAAATACTAACTGTGAGTTAGCTCATTATGTAAACAGCAAAAGGTCGAATTTTGGCTGCTTTTAGTACTGCTAGTCTATTGCTCATTCTAACCAGAATATCAGCATCTAGTGTGGTGCTAATTAAGCTGCTTCTTTCTCTTGATACTTATGTGAGTGTTATCACGTTATCTGAATTTTTTTACAGTCACTGATAGATATCATTCCCCACAAAAGCCTCTGACACAGGAAATTAATTATCCCCATTTTGAAGCCAAAGGATAAAACCCTAGCTGTAACTTATACGGTACAGGATATCTGTGGGTGCACCATAACATTAACCTGATTTCTGGAGTCCCCATTCCTATCAGTTATGCTGACCTTAGAACCTCTGTTTCCATCTTTTTTCCTCTTACTGCAGCAATGCAGTCTCAACGCCACATTTTTGTCTTTCAGCTGCATGTATTTAATTATGAGTCACTATCCCAAAAGAAGAACAAAGTGATTATACTTCCATGTGAATTTGCAGAATGTTTATCTGGTTATAGATACATGAATGAAAATAATGTATGAGCATATAAATAGAAAATAAAAGCTTTATTGTGGCTTCTTTGAAAGTCTGGAATGCATCTCAGAAGACAAAAAAGAAACAAAAAAAAGTCTTTATTCCAGCTGATAAATGTTTGTTCTCTCAAGTTTTTAATCCATGACAGAGAAGGATAATGAAACAAGCCCACTAAAGCTAAATCTATTAGCTCCATTTTTATTTTAGGCATAAGAATATTTTTTTAAAAATCAAAAAATGAAGTATAAAGATGTTTAATTAATCAGCATATAAATGAAAATAGCTAATATTTATGAGTGTTAAATGCTGAATTATTCTGAGAATTAACATGATACTTAATATTATTATTTTGCCAGAAATATAACATTTTTTTTCATTTCTATTAGCTGAATGTGGATTTTGAAATAGGATCGCTTCCTACAGAGCTGCCTTTGAAGGTCAGAAAAACATAAACTACATTCTCAGACCATCTTCTCTTTCCTTGCATTACACAATATTTCCCCAGCGGATGAAGAGTCCCCTTGAGGGACTTTCCAGACCCGTATTCTGTGATTGTGGCTTCAATTATACATATGCCAGATAAGCAGTATCTCCAAAACCTGGAAAAACTTATTCAGAGTTTGAGAGTAGAGGTAAAGACGACTTCCAGAAAAGAAAAAAACCCAATGTGCTGAACCAACGCTAGAGTATTTCCTAGTAAGCCACAGAGATGGAGGACCTAAGATGACTCTGTAGGTACTTGCACTCTAGTAGTTTCAAAACAAGTTTGATTCCTTATTCTGTGCACCCAGGGCCCTTGGGAGATAAGCACATTGTTACCACATGTGTAGGGTGGGGGATTTTATGGAGCTTCAGTACCATCCCTCCTCAGTGACCCTCACCACTCTGCTTGCCTGTACTGCAGATAGGACATTCAGAAGCAGAACCTTTTGTTCTGGGAGAGGAAGGGCTACATCAAACCCTAATCCTCTGTTTGTGGCATCACAACAGTATCCACAGCAACTGAATGTGATGTGATACAGAAAGGAATGTGACTTTGAGTGCCAGCAGCTGATGAATGATTGAGGAGCAAAAATCCTGTTGTCATGCAGATACCCCCAGCAATGGCATATGTATGAGGCAAATGAAATACACACGTATGAAATACGCACAGAAAAAGGTTGTTTTCTGGCAAGTGTAATTTCTGCCTCAGGATACACTTTAGTCACCACAACAAAACACTCCAAGGTATGGAGCACACCAAAGATGGCAACAGAGTCCCCAGAGCACCTCTGTCAATCACTGTCTGGCTATTTATTTTAAAAGGCAGTGAGAAATATAAGTAAATGCATCAATTTTCTGCATTTTTCCTTGTGTTTTCAGAGTTCACTTATTATCTGTGTTGGACAAAGAATACAGATGAGAAAACCAAGGATAAACCCAAAGTCGGGAGTGCAGTAAACTGCTTAGAAGTTGGCCCTGGGACTTTGGATTCTGGTAAGTTCTTTTCCCAGACCCACCTCAGATCAGCCTTAAGAGTATGACAAAGACCTTTTTGTTGTGTCTCTACAACACCTTGCACAATGGGGCCCTGATCCATGACTGGAGCCTCTAGGCATTGCCACAGTACAAACAAATAACAATAGCTAACAGCCAAAGACATTGCTGGGAATTGCTTAGTAGGCAAGCAAGCTTCTTACAGAAGTGTGTGCTCTGAGCACTTATTCAGTTCACACAGCCTGGGGTTTCAGAACGTTCTTTGTTGAAAAAAGCAACCGTTGAAAATATCCCCTTGACCCTGAATCAGGGCCAAGAAGGTGGAAGATATTAGAGCCATTTCTCCTTGTGTATTACAGCACTGAAACAGTCTTCAAGGAAGTGAGTTTGGTGTGTGTTTGACCAAGGAATGCTCCAACAATGTCACAGCAATTACATAAAACACCCATGCTTTGAGCAAACACTTAGTATGAAATCTTTATATGACACGTCTACCGATTTATGTGGTGCATAGATATGACTGAAAAAAATCTGCTGGTTCAGGCATTGGGCTAGTACACTGAAAACTTGCACCTGATTCCTAGCTCTGGCACAGATGTTTGCACACCCTTTGGCAATTCGCTTCACATATCTTTCTTTTCCTCCTTAAAACAAAATGAAAACAAGAATACTTTTCCTGCCTCACACGCATCATGAAGATTCCCAAGCACTGTTAAACATTCAGATGCTGCTGAGGTGAGGCCAAAAAGATAAGTAGAAACCTAGACAAGTCCAACTCTGGGATGAGAACTCAAGTTGAGGTTATATAGAAAATAATTCTCAGATTGCATTTTTTCTACTGCATTTTTTCTCCTAAATATGGATGGGTCTGGCTTTAAAAATATTATATTATTTCAGTAATTCCCCCGCTCCATTGATTTTTACCACTCTTCAATACTTAGAAAACAGTGTTGGTTTTAATGAGTACAGATTGTGTGAAAGCTGAGCAATAATCCAATAATCTTGATTTTTCAAAAATATAGCTGTCTTTCTGTATCCAGCTCCATGCCCACAGGGAGAATATCCAACTTACTTTTTCCAGATCGTTAGATATATTACACAACAAGTCGAACACAAGTTTTTTAGTTAAATCTCATCAGCAGAGCCCCTTTCTGGAGTGCCTTCAGTGCTGGGTGTAAGCCAGCACAGACAGGGTAGGGCTGCACTCTGGTTCTTGCACTTCAGTGTTGCCAGTGTTTTTCACATGAAGAAAAATCTGTCTTGACATTAGATTTTACACCATGACTCATGTTTATTTCTATCTAGAACAAAGTCTGTAGACAAAGTCAATATATTTTATCAGACTAACTAGTGGGCAAGCTTTCAGGCACACAAATCATTCTTCAAGCCTCTTTTTTCACTCTCTCATGTTGTAGACTTCATCTGACTCAATCATTTCTTACAGACAAAAAAGACATTTCAAGAAAGTCATTCTCTGTTGCTGCAGCTGCCATCCACCAGACCAAAAATGTGAAAATGTGGCAAACGTCGCTTCCCTATATGTTAGAACTGGAGAAACAGAGACACAAGTGGGCCAACCTGCCTAATGTTGCACAAACTCAGCTGTAGAATGGGGTAAATGCATCCTTGCTCTGAGCACTATTTTTCACTGTCTTAAGCAAGAAATTCCTCACGTGAAGAACTATGAGCTTCACTCATCCTGTTTTCTCATACACCAAGAATTTCTTTAAGGCATATGGATATACACAAAACATTTTTTCCCATCTTACCGAAAAAGACACCAAAGCTGCAATTCTTTTCCCAACAGTTAGCTGTTTTCCCACCCACCCAGATGTTCTTCCTGTCTTCTGCTTATTTCTTTCACAGCAGAGTTATCTGATATGACTGATTTCCTCTGGGTATCTTGCCTCTCTCTGCAGCTATCTGTCCTTTATGGTCTGCAGAGAACAATTCAGGTATTGCAGAATGTTCAGGCAGCAGATGGGGAACCTGGTTATCAGCAGAGTCACATAGCAACCGTAATGGTAGGAGTGGGGATTTGCAGTTCTGCTATTTCATATAGGGGGCTGCCCCACTGGGCAGTAGAAATCTTTAATACTTCTGCCTTCTGGCACTACTTCTGTCTCTCATACTAGAGGGAGGAGATAAAAAAAGTTTGGGAAGACTGTAAGGATCCAACCTGTATCTTCAACATTGAATTGAAGGGACCTACGTCTTCCATATAGACATAGGGGTAACAGTAGGCACACATGTAGACATTTAGAGGGTGGGTTAGGGTGTAAAAGTACCTTTAGCAGTTTAAAAGACACAGCACATTAATGATTTTTTTTTTCAGTCAGACCCAATTACAACTGTTTACAGAGCCCTTTCTCTCTCCCTCAGAGACTTTGGCTGAATTCCCATCATTTCCGGGACCGGACCCAATTATGCCACTGACCACAGCATTCTGACTGCTTAATGCAATTCCATGGCAAGGACAGGGAACTCCCAGAAACAAGAAAGGGCTTGATTTGTTCCACACTGTACCTGGAAACAGCTCCCAAAGCAACATGTTATGCCAAATAACTATGCCTCAGAGTAGCCAATTAATTTGTGCAATTCCAGATTAAAACAAAGACTATTCCTTATCTTTTCTTTTTCAAAAGCATTTTTTTCCAGGTAAAAATTGTTGGCAGAGTTTCCCCTTGGCTGAAATTTCAGAGTTCTCTAATCTTTGTTCTAGTATTTCCATGAACACAGTACTAGGAGGTAATTAAATGGTGGTGAGGTGGAGGAAATGTTTGGTAAGGGTGAAGGAGGATATAGCAAGTTAAACTTACAAAGTACTTGTACATATCAGGGAAACCTTCAGTTCTTAGAAAAATCCCATGTTATCCCAGGTCTGACCTGTCTCAGCAAGTGTGCTTACTCACAGTGGCAAACAAAAGTGCTTGAATTGCACTGCAAGATGATTTATTGACTTATTTCGTACCATCATTTCAGTTTATATCAACACTCAGAGAAGTGCTATATTATTCACTTTTTTCCGTGGCTGATCTCCTCTTCTACTCAAGACTGTTATGAGCTTTTCTGTCATTTATAGAGTACCATAAGTTATTAACAACCAACGAAAAAAACACAGGACAGAATAGAAACTCTCCCTTGAAAAAACATTTGAGAGGCATATGTGAGTACGATGTTCAGTAAGTACAGAGAAAACACAGTGGCATGTGATGGCTGCAAAAGGAGTGCTCTGTGGAACAGACAGCATTTCAGGAGGGCTTAGTCAGAACAAAGTGAGGTGAGATTTGCATTTCTAGCAAACTCTTTGGCCAACTCTGAAAAGAAGACACTTTGAGAGACTAGGTTATGAGAAATCAAATCACTGGCTAAAATTATCAAAAGTATGTGCAAGCCAGCAGGAAAGTAATTTTAGCTTTTATACAATGTATAAAAAGAGCAAAAGGTCTTCAAGGACATAGGGCAACCATGGAAATGTTTGATAGTTTTCAAGTCTTCTAATCAGGTTACAGAAATGTCATCACACTAAACATGCTTGCTTTCC
This sequence comes from Scopus umbretta, assembly GCA_013400535.1. Lineage (NCBI taxonomy): Eukaryota > Metazoa > Chordata > Aves > Pelecaniformes > Scopidae > Scopus > Scopus umbretta. The sequence continues at coordinate 16,084 of VZTL01029156.1, forward strand.
AGATGGGCAAAAAACATGGGCATTTGCCGATTAACCATACCATTGACTGTTCCTCTAAACATTACTTTTCTGAAGTTAACTTTGTATTTTACCTTACACAGCACAGCACTTTTGGGAAACTGTATCACCATCACTAATGTGGTCAAGGCTTCATGGTCAACTGCAGCATCTCAAAATCTAGTGTCATTGCACAACTTTGATTTTTCTCATCTTGAAAGTTGGTCTGACAAAATTGAATAAGAAGGCAGAAGCAGAGAATACCTTCTCTTCCATAACTATGTCCCAAGAAAGTTTTAAACTGTAACCGTAGTATGGTTTCTCTTCCACTGTTTCTTTTGGTTTCTAAATCCCATTTTACTCACTCAGCACTCTCTTCCTCTGGTTTTAACCCTCTCTCTGGCACTCAGAAGCCAATACCCTGCACAGCCCTAGGTCTGGCCATCATAAAAGGATTCAGTCAGCCCAGCCCAGGATTCAGAGCTGAATTTCTTGGAAGACTAGGCCTTGAAGACCTAATGCTTAAACAATTAATCATTTTTTTCCCAGAGATTAGGAAATCTTCTGAAGGACCCTAATCCAGCTAAACACTTAAGTAGGTGTCCTACTTTAAACATATGAGTCTCCTTTGTTGAGTGGAACAAAGAAATATATCTGGCAGTATACTTTAAGGCCACACAGGAAAAGTGAATGGTGAGGCAGTAATAAGGTACAAGATTCCGATTCCTTACTGCATGTAAGGAATATTCATCCACTACCAGTTTCTCAAATTACTGCACTAATAACAACACTGAAAAGATAATGTATGCATAATAATTTTCTCTTGGCTCTTGGTTGTAGGTGGTCTAGAACTCACAGAAAACTGAGAAGGACAAAGCCTGTAATTCTTTAACGAATTATAACCTTTTTCCAAAAAGAAGCTGTAGTTTCTATAGAGAATAGGGATTTCATTTTCCATGGCCTAATCTTGAGGATTTCCAGTAGGCACAAGAGTATCATCATCATTGTAATCAACAGAGACAGCAGCGCATCAGTGGTAATATTACTGGGGTACTGAGCCGCTATAGCTTAACATACAGCATTGCTTATCTGGATACCACATGGGCTTGTGCACTCCACCATTACCCAATACATGGCCAAGTAATTTGTCACATGGGAACTGCTTGAGATGGAAAAATACACATGCCTCTTCTCACAGCTGTAGAGAAACTGGAGATTTCTCCACTACATACTTGTTCCTAAAGAATCAAGTTCTTCATATTGTAACACTCCTCCCGAGGAACTGCCTAGGAGTGATAAGTCTTATTTGTTTCTGCTTTCTGTATACCTTTCTTCCTATCATTTTCTTTTCTGTTTTGCTCTCCATGTCCAGCCTTTCCTTCTCTTTCTAATCTTCTTTTCCATCACTCCTTTTTGCTTCAGTTAAAAGCAAAGAAATATACATACCTTCTTTCTTCAGGTTGAGCCCTTGCACGCTTCTGCTGTTATTAGGACTGTGTCATTACACTTCTCTGTGACCAGAGGCTCCTATGGCTAGAGAAACATTCATGGGCCTCCACAGCTGCAAGGCCAAGTACTTCAAAGAAATTTCACAGGGAATAACTAACAAAGAGGAGATGTGTCTTTCTAACTGAAGAGCAATGGTTGTTAACTTATAGACTGGTACTGGTGGTGTCAATTCCTTTATATGCCCTCCATTTTTTAGGCAGTATCATAAAATTGTGGATATTTCTATTATCTATAGCTGTGTTCAAAGATTTTTTTTTTTTTTTTTTTTTTTTTGTTTTCCC
>VZTL01029157.1:0-49823 GCA_013400535.1 Scopus umbretta
TTGACAGCAGACTCACTATGAGTCCACAGTGTGCCCTGGGAGCCAAGAGGGTAAACTGCATCCTGGGGTGCATCAAACACAGTGCAACCAGCCAGTCAAAAGACGTGATTTCTCCCGCTGTATTTGGTGTTGGTGCAGCCTCACCTTGAGTACGGTCTGCAGTTCCAGGCCCCACAATTTAAGAAGGATGTTAAGGTCCTTGAATGCNCCCCACAATTTAAGAAGGATGTTAAGGTCCTTGAATGCGTCCAGAGGAGGGCAACAAAGCTGGTGAAGGGGCTGGAAAGAATGTCCTATGAGGAGTGGCTAACGACTTTGCGCTTGTCTGGTTTGGAGAAAAGGAGGCTGAAGGGCGAACTCATTGCTCTTTACAGCTTCCCGAGAAGGGGAAGTGGGGAGGTGCTGAGCTCTTCTTCCTGGGATCCAGTGATAGGATGCACTGGAATGGTTCACAGCTGCATCAGGGGAGGTTTACTCTGGACACTAGGACACATTTCTTTACAGAGAAGGTGGTCAAACACTGGAACAGGCTTCCTAGAGAGGTGGTTGATGCCCCAAGCCTGTTGGTGTTTAAGAGACTTTTGGACCGTGCCCTTAACAATGTGCTTTAACTTTTGGTCATCCCTGAAGTGATCAGGGAGTTGGACTAGATGGTCACTGTGGGTCCCTTCCAACTGAAATAGTCTATTCTATTCTATACCCCTTGGATGTTATCTCTCTCCTCTCCCAGACAGTATCAAGAACAGATCAGATGAATTGTCTGAAAGGTGCTTATTTCTCAGTGCTGACAAGAGATAGGGGAATAGTGGGGAAAAGCTTAGACTGGACATCTGAAATTAGATGACAGAAGACTCACCCTGTCTGTTTTTTGAAACATGATTAAGAGGGTCAAAAATGGGAAAAGAAAACAAAAGCAATGAGGCAATGTGCACAATCACCACATGAGCAATGGTTTGAGACAGTACAGTTTAATGGTTTAATCCTTGAAACACGCTCTTTGTCTGGAGAGTCACCCAAATGCCTTACAGCAGCTGGGCAACCCTCTTCAAACCATGAGCACATGTGAAGGCTATGCCAGAGGAAACAGTAAATGAATTGTCCAGGCCTGTGTACTGACTGAGTGTAACGCAGAGACATGAGAGATCAAGGTTTCTTGGAGGAAGGTTTCTTTTGAGCCATTTTAATCCTGTACATTCAGCAAATGTTTCTAAGAAAACCCTGTACTCTCCCCTTTTCTCCTCTGTCAATATTTATTTTTATATCAGTTTTCTAGAGAGTTACAGTTCATTGTTTGCTCTGCTGTATGTCTTAGTATTGGCTAAAAATCCAGTTATTTTAGTGCAATGACAAATGTAAAGGAAGATCGGTGAAAAGATCTGCCAGAATTGGACTGAAATGTGCAAATACCTCCGTGTCTTCTAAACCCAAGCTTACTGATATGTGGAAGAGTCTAACAGAGATGGTGTCAGCTGGGAGCTGGAATGTCATTACACCTTAATCACTCTTTGCTTGCTTTGGGGAAAGGAAACAATTCCTCAACTGGTCATCAGATTTAACAATTTATTTTAAAGAAAAAAAACAGAAACAAAGAGAGATTGAAAATAAAGGGGGAAATAAGGTTTTTCTGGTTTATTCAGGTGTTTGTTGGTTTGGATGTGTGTGTGTTTGGGCTTTTTGTTTTTGTTTGATTTTTTTTAAATTAGCATTATTCTAGAAGTAAAAAGAGATCCCAGCCCAGAAAAAGAAAGTCATTATTAAGGGGGGAGATGCATGTGGCTCAGGATCAGCTTTTTGCTTATGGACCAAAGAATCTTCTCTTTTTTATTAAATGAATGTGGTTCATGTGTGACAACTGTGGCATTGTTTTGTGAAATATAGCCCTTAGACTTCTTTTTGAAGGGAGAAAAAGAAAATCCTGCTTGATTTATGGAGAGAAAAGCCTTAAGCTGTAGGTGACATTAGCAATGAAAATGTCAGGCTCTGTGGTGTGTAATACATGACTGTGCTGTGATTTCACTGTATTTAATGTTATGGGACAATAACCACGACTTCTGCACTTCTGATTACTCCTTCTGAATTCAGCTTTTCTAAAGAGAGCGACAGTTTCATAGTCCTAGGGAACAAAGTGCAGCTATCTTAACTACTGCAACTTTGGCCTTCCTCCACAGAAGTCAGTAGAACTTACTCATCTTCTGTGGGAGAACGATAAAACCTTAAGAATATGTATAAAGAGGGAATTTTCAGAGAAAACTTATTTTATTTGTATCAGCTTAGTTATTGAGCTATCTGCTGGAAAGCTCTTCTCTGTTCCTGATTACAAGGGCTGTCTTTCATTTTCATCCAAAATCTGTTTACATCCTGCACAAATATTTTGAACTTCCACTTCAACTCTCTTAAAAAGAAAAAGAAAAATCTCTCTCAAGATTGAAAGCTTTCAACACAGGGACAACAGCAAGAGTACTTTACACTGAGGAAGGACGACTGTGCCTTTCATGATTGACTTCTGCATTGCATGTTTTCAGTTTTCAGTCCCTTCTTACATTATGGCTGAGAGAAATACTGCTGAATATCTTTGTTCTTATTCACCCATACATCAACAAATGACAAGTAAACCAAAATTTGTTTTCCCTGGGAAGAAGTTTCCCTGTTCTTCAGCAAGGATTGAGGTGGTTGGTGCGGATCAAGTTAATGCAGGACCTCTCATTAGGTTAATAGAAGATCATGGAAGTGGCTTAACACTTCAGCAATTTTATTACTGGAATTGTAGAGCTGAATGTTCAACAGCGGGATGAGATCATCTCAGTCTTACATTCTGCCTCTGCATCTGCTCAGAGGTGGCCGAGCATTGGCAAGGCCAGGGGAAGCTGCAAATGGATGTGCCAGAATTTCATCATAGCCAAGAGACGATGCTTACGTAGGAACAGGCAAGTAAAAAAAAATAACATCAGTAAGTAATACTGGAATTGCTTTTTGGAGTCACTTTTGACTCTCACCTGCTGACTTCATGGAGGTTAAACCCATGTAATGGATGGCAAGTTGCATCAGCTGACTCTGCTCTGCTAACAGGCCTTGCTGCTTTAATTTTTAGCTTTCCCCAGTGTCTTACATGGCTATATAACTACAGTAGGAAGTCTGGTCCAGTTGGTTTAATACTTTTGTATAAGGTAGTACACAGAGTTACCATTAAATCGTGTTTTATTCCTGCTTTTTATTTTGGTATTAAAAGACTGAAACGCTGGTTCAATTCTGCTTGTTTGTTAAACCCTGTTATGACACAGGAGCTGAGTTCTAATGAGCAACTTAGCCAATACATTTGCAGGCACCTTTTATGGGAGGAAAGATGTGAGTTGAAAATAAAATTTCCGTCTCAGGCTGCCATGGGGCAGTCATTGTAAAGACAGTTTAAAAATAATGAAAACATTCTCACTGGATGAGAGTTTTGAATGAGCTATGTGAATTATAAGTGTTAATGCTGGGTTTCCAAGGTAATTTCAGATCGGTTTTATGAAGATACTGCAGTATGTAAAGTTGCAAGTAGACATTTTATGGAATTAGTGAACTTAAATGTCATTGAGGGCCTCAAAGATAAGTTGGTGGTGTTTTGGTTTTTTTAAATCTACCAATTTTGGTGCTTGGCCTGAATCTTTTTAATGAGACCAATTTCTAAGGGAAAGGAAGTAGCACTTTCGAAAGTTGAACTCTGTAAACTGTTTAAAAATGTACACGAAGAATAGAGAGACATATTACTGCTGTACTTGTTTCTGAAAACCATACATTTAAAGCATTTCTGAAAAAGGAAAAGGGAAAATTGTATCCGGTTAGAATAGCAGCAGCAAGTTTAAGACCAATGGGAAAACTTCCTTTGATGTAATGACAAGTAGTGATATGATCTTGTGAAATGAGGATGTGGATGAGATGTCCTTATTCCTTTGCCTCAAACAAATGTTTGGATTTCTTCTTATTTCATTGGTTGAGCTGAAAAAATGGAGACTTTTCTCATTTTGCATTTCAACACAAACTATGTAGCACAGCCTCTGAATAGAAAGTAGAATAATATAAATGAAAGAAAGCTAAAAATAAAATTAAAGTCATTTCCAGCTAGATCCATATAAGCACTAAAAACAGAAATAAAGGCCATTTCATAGTTCCAGTGTAGCATCCAGCAATGAAAATCAATCAATTTGAACCAGGATCATAGTATTAAAACAAACCATCAACTCGTAGTAGGAAGTAAAACAAGAGGTGCAACATTCACAGTAAGGAAAGCAGATGGAAAGATTGAGCAGATTAATGGGAATATTGTAAATACAATTTTTGCGTGTGTGTCCCTGATCTTTTATTACAAGAGAAAATCCAGTCAGTTAAATTTATATTGTTCATTGAAGTCCAATTACATATACTGCTCAGTGGGAACGTGTGGTGGATTGACCCCTGCCAGCAGCAAACACACACCAGCTGATTGCTCACTGCCCGCTGCCCTCCTAGTGGGACAGGGGAGAGAACTGGAAGAGCAGAAGTCAGAAAAAATCAGTTTAATAAGAGAAGCAAAGCTCTGCGTGCAAGCAACGCAAAATAAGGAATTTATTCACTACTTCCCATCGGCAGCCACTTCCTGTAGGCAGGCAGGCGTCAGCAACCATAATGCTTACTTGTGAAGACGAACACCGTAACAGCAAATGAGCCTCCTTCATCCTCCTTTCCCTCAGCTTTTATTGCTGAGCATGACATCATGGGGTACGGAATATCCCTTTGGTCACCTGGGTTCAGCTGTCCCAGCTGTGTCCCCTCCGGACTTCTTGCCCAACGCTCAATGAGAACATTGCCATTCAAGGCTACTTTTGCCTGGTTTTACTCCAGAGTGTCTAGTTGCCGCTGGAGTTACTGTGCCTAGTGGCAGCCTTTCATGCTGGTCAAAAGAAGGTGCTGCTAGTGAGTGCAGCTGCTGGAGGTTTCTGCTGGACCTTGTCATTCTCAAGACATCCAAGGGTTTCACTTGGCCATTTTGCTAGACTTCAGCTTCACCATTTTCTCAGATTGACTGAATTCCGTAACAAATCTATTAAGAAATGTATCTCTCTGGTCACAACTGGAAATGCTTTGTCTCTTTTACTGCTGGAGAAGCTTCTTTTTTGTTGCTAAATTATTTTTACCAGCTGAGGTTTTGTTAGAAATTAGTTCCTAGGGTGTACATTGCTGGTATGGGATGGCATACCCATCCCTTCGGCTATTAACAGAGGCCGTCTGACTGATCTTGGTTAGTTTAACCCATTTCAATTGCAACAAAGGGCTCTTAAGTCCTCACCATTGTTGTTGCCTTCATTTGGACATGCCGAATCCCACATGCATGTGAATGTCATGTTTTGGAACAGCCTAATTTTAGGAGTTATAAAGATGCCCTGTCTTTCAGATGGTGGTTGCCACTTAAGATAAAACAGAACTGGACGCTCAGTGCCGCTGGATTTTTGTTTCTGATGCATAGGCTATGGCTGTGTTCAAAGTGCAGGAGTTACGGCTTTGGATGAGTATTGGAAATACACAGGAGGCAGCTCTGTGAGTTACACATTGACATTACGTTTAAATGGGGCATTTGCTAATTTTTCCGCTACTGCTGAAAAAGCCCAACCCTAATGGTAGCTTTGATTTTAAGTGTTTAGATTCCCTGCCCCCCTGGTAATTACACACTTCTGTTATATATATTCTTTTTTTGACTTGAGCAGACATCTATGTCTACCTTTAGCTTATTTCTTCCTGAAAAGTCTTGTTTTAGAATGATAAAAGTGTATAATAAACAGAGATTATTCGTAACTGGTACAGAGTATTTCTCAAAATACGAGAAACATGGAGCTCTTGAGAGCTGAGAACTGTCTTTATACCATGTCCTTATTAATGTCTTACTCCTGCTCACTCTTTTAATGGAGAAGATTTGTTTTTAAAGTTTTAAAGATGTATTTAAAGTTGTTATTTCAGTATATATTTTCTTATTTTCCTTTGCCTGAAGCAGCTGATATCCCCCTGAATCCTGAACAGGATATTTGTCTTCGATATTGAGGGAGCCTTATAGCTCTGCCTGTGTAAACACAATTCCAGTTGCTTCTGAATGCCCTAGCAGTGTTAGGGCATTTAGGTGAACTAACTACATTAATTGCTCCTACATCCCTTGAGTGCTTTCACTTTGTGAGTTTTACAGTAATGTTAATGTATTGTAATCCTTTATTATCTGCAAAATTAAAATTTTCTTTCTTTGCCTGCGTCTGCCGCTGTTAATTCAGAAGCTCTAATAAATGTATTAAAAGAGGGAAGTAATAAGCAAAAGAAAGTCCTTTTGGGAATGTATAATTTCACATCTACTCATGACTCTTTATGCTGGGTTGGAAGAAAATAAACAGTGTAAACATGCAAAGTTAACACGCTGCTAAAGTGAGACTACAAAGCAAAGTTGTAAAACCCTTCTGTAGCTATTGCATTTGCATTTATTGTAGAAATGGGAAGAATGAAACTAAAAGTGCAGTGATACGCTGAAAGCAGGTGCCAGATTCGCGTTGAAGGACTGCAGCACATGGAAGCTGAGAGCAGCGTCATGCATTGGAATGGGAAACTACCCAGTGGGGTACACTGGGTCAGTCATTTTTGTCAGGGAAAACCATCATAAAGCTGAGATTCATCAAGGAAAGAAGGAAAATCACAGAGGGACCTGTGTGTGTACATAGCATATCAGTAATAAAAAAGGTGGCTGAATGGGCAAATGAAGCTTTATCAGACCCAATTGCCTTACCACCATCTGGGAGCTGGCCGATACTGAACATGCATTTCTCCTACTAATTTTAAGTGCCAGAGGGCATTAGGAGATTTCAGATACAGATATTTAGTTGAGCCATTGTCTGACTTCAAAGGAGTATGTGAGCATGAGACAGCCTGTGACAGGTTGAACAACTGGGATGAGTCACAGATTCACAGAGGTACAGGAAGAGTAAAGGAAGAAATCAGGATAGGAACAAGACAGTGGAAAAGAAGGAAAGACAGTGGAGGGGGAGTGGATGTTTTGGGAAGCCTTTTTTTTTTTTTAAGTTTTTTTGCAAGGCTGGGCTCAGGCAGAAATAGGAGAAGCTGAACTGCCTGTAGCAGAGGAAACATTTAAAAGCAGCATGGCCACCCAAGAGGAGCCAGGAAGATAGCTACATACAGGGAATGCACAGGGAAGTGTGGGGCAGAAGAAGCAAATGTGCTTAATTCCATTTGCCAGTGTGGTAGTGTAACCTTCTGCGGCTTCAGTGGGGCTTCCACGGAGCTTCAGAGGAGATGCTGGTTCAACACCCTACTGCAGATGACGCATCTGAGAATTGCGACCTACTCAACAGCCTGTCTTGCAGCCCCCTGGCCTCGCAGGGGTTATTGTGTCTTCTCTGCCGAGGAAACAGCTGCAGGAACGCTTGCAGGCAGAAGTCCTAGGGCACAAGGTGTGCAGGGCAGGTAAACAGCAGCCCAGGGGGTAGGAAGTGGGCCTTTTCCTGTGGGTAGGATGTAACAAATAGCCTGTTGTTTCTATGAGATAATCTTCAGCCATTAATCTAATCACTGTAATTAGTCATGCTGTGCTTGCTGGTGATGTCCCCTGGGACGGGTTTCAAAAATTTCTTCCTGTTGCGTGCCCGGAGGGTGCTGGATTTGGGAGTAAAGAACGGCGGCACTGTTACTGTTCTTCACCATAACAGGAGAGATCTGAGCAAAGAAGTCAGAGCGTGACTTTCAGCAGTCACAATAAAAAGATATGCATGGGGGAGTGTGGGTGCAAGTTAGGAAAGGAATAAGCTCGTTGTGCTGGATGGGATGTATATGTTTATACAGGGTCAAGTTAGCCCCTGTTGGGTTATTTGTTTCAGGGGCTTTCTGCCTTTAACACACATTCTAGAGGAAGAGCGTCACTCTACAGCTGCTAGGATGCTTACAAGTCCAGGAAGAGGCACGTAAAGTTCAGTGATATGGTATTTATGCAGATGTAAAGCAATTGCAGTGAAATAAAGGATGTTCTTTACTTTCATGAAGCTTAAAAATGGGTATGGCCCACAAGGCTGTACAAACCCCTCTTGATTTTCTAATGTGCAGCAGCATTGGGCTTTGCAGAATAAATGGAGTTAATAATTTCTAGGAGCTGGTCTGATCCATTGCTTGAGAAGCTGAGAGCTAGGGCTTGTTCCCTTGAGTCAGTTGTAACTCCTTTCTTCTGTCTTAAAATGTTAATAAACAGAGCCATTGAACTTCATGGGTGTTTGTAAAGCTTTGTGAATTGCTGCAATGAAAGATTGTCCTCTATAAAGTATACAGTGTTATTCCTAGACTCCTGTGGGGTAGAGTGTCCTCCTTTTGTGTGTATTGGACTTAAGGGCTGAATAGTAATTGTTGAAGCCTTGAATATTTACAATGAATTGTGGAAGAAGAACGGAAGAATAGATAAACTTTCCATTAATGTAGGTAAAGAAACAGATACGCATTTAGTGAACACAAATGTGTATTTGCCAGCCTTTCAAGAACATAAAAAATGCTATTAAAGTAGAACAAAGCAACTTTAACTAACATTAAGTAGAGCTTCTCTGTAGGAATAAGATAAATATCAGACAATAAGTAACTGCAAAGCCCCTCAGAAAAGCAGTGCTATAGAAATACGCACACACTTTGCCACTCATGTCCTACATTCATTAAAAAGCATCAAATGCTGTGAATGTGCTATCAGCAACATCTGTTTCCTGAGTTCTCATTAGGAGATGTTGATCTACATTTAGTTATATTATTGTCTCACTTCCAGAAACCTCAGATTTCTGCTCCTTTGAGCAGTGTACCAGCAATCTTTTTGGTTCCAGAGCAGTACTTCATCATTCTGTAGTTCCTCTGCCCCTCCCATTGCCTTGTACATATGATGCAAAATGTTTCTTGCAAGTTCAACAACTATGCTGGTTTACGTGCAGACTGGAGATTTTAGTAGGCAGATAAAACGCTTCTAAAGAGGCGCTCTGATTTTTAAAAGTAGCTGCAAAGATGACAGCAAGATGGTACATATTTATTGTCTCCCAATGATTTCTTAGTTTAGCCAAGAAAAGAGATGTATTCCCATCCTTTTAGTACATTCTAACAGTTTTATGGTAATGTAATTCTAATGAAATCAGTAACAATGCAGTGCTGTAAAATAAGCATAACGTAATGGAAACGAGTATAGTGGTCCTACTTACCAACTCGGAGCTAAACTTTTAGTGTGAGCATTAAGTTTGGCATTTTTGGTCCATCAATGACAATATTTTGTATTTAAAACTTTTAACATTAGAGTACTATAAAACCACTGTGTCTTCTTTTCATATCCTTGGCACTGTACAGATCTAATGCTGGTGTCTAACTGATGAATTAGACACTTCTACATCATCGTTACATATATACAGTCACTGGTGCTGTATCTGTAAGAGTAATTCTGGCAATAAGCATTAAGTGCTATCATCACTCTTCCAGATAGTCTCAGGAGAAGCCAAAGGATGATGTCATGTTTAAGCAGTCCTTTAATCCTAGGTGTATATTTTAATGTCCTGATTTACATGTGTTTCTGCAGTAGTGTGAAGAATCACACTCTACACTGAAGCTATATGTTTTTTTTTTTTCTTGGGCTGTCAATTTTTCAGCTTCAGCAGCAGAAATAAATACTTTTCAAGAAAAACTATGTATTTTTTAGATCAATCTCTGTATATCTGCATACATACATAGATCATACACATGTATGTTTGGTTTAGCTTTTATAAATTGGCTGTTTTCATCATACCCATGTCCCAGTCCTAGAAAAAGCTTAGATGAGATTATGTCAGGTTTCTTGGGTTGAGTGAGTTTTGTTGTGATTTGTTTGGTTGGTTGTTTATTAGAATTTCTCTATACTAACAGTAGCCATAACACAGTTGCATTTCTATTGCCAGAAATGCTTTTGCTGAAAGGATTGTTTGACTTTTTTTAGATTCTACACATTAATATAAATCATACCAACAAAAAACAATGCCATTGCTATAGGCTGTGCCTATGGTGAAATTAGAATTAGCTGCTTCAGTTGCTCCAAGATGGGTTGTACTTGCATAATGATACCAGCAAACCATTTCAGAAGTAGACCTAGCCTGAGGCACATGCTTAACTTTACATACTGCAAATAATTTCACTGATTTCAGAAATTATTTGTAAGACAAACTCTTGCCCCCACATTCCACAGACTTCAGTGGAGCTAGAAGCCACCCACGGGGTATAAAGCATTTTCAGACTATGGACTAGAGCTGATAGAATCCCTGGGGCTACAACAGAGGTAGAAATTGATCTTTTGATATTGAAGAAGAGGTGAGAGAGACTTGTGGGTAAACTGTGGAAAACAGAGCAATGATACATAACTTATTATTTGATACATAACTTATTATTGATGTGGAAGAGGAAGGGAATAAGCAGGGGCTTGCATAGAAAGTAATAACATTGCTAAAGAAGTGGTCTAGGAGAATGGCCTTTAAAGCATCATTTTGGATAAATAGCTGTGGAACAAGATTGCATGTGTCAAGAGAGTTTTATCTCTGCAGATGAGAGGATGCTATGGATGGCCTATTAGTGACACTATGTGGAAACCATTTGCCAGGCTGAGGTGTAGCTCAGATACAAGATCTTGATACAAGAATCAACAGCAAGCTCCAAGATGAAGGTGATATTCCAGTTATGGGCTGGTGCAACAGGAAGATGCTGTTATTGTTTGCAAGTCATGAAGAAAGAATAAAATGAGCAGGAGAGTCTTGAGAAGAAAATTAAGATATCTGCTTGATGAGTTTGTGGTAATTGCTAAACACACACATAAAAATATAAGAAAAGAAACTGAGATTCCCATTTGAACAGAAGGTGTGCCATTTTGTAAGTCATCAGAATAGGTGAATTTGTGTTTGCAAATGAGATGAAATGTGGAAGGGAAAGAGAAGCAAGAAAAAGGACAGAGGCCAGTGGAACTACAAAAGAAAACTGAAAGGTGTAGAGCATGAGGAGAATTCAGTAGAGGACACACAGAGGGAGAACTCAGAGAAAAAAGAGAAGGATTCAGGGAATAGTATCTCCAAAGCTGTGAAAAGAAACAGCATAACAGCAGGAGCATGGCCAAAGCTACTGAAGGGCTAAACTAAGTTGTTGTAAAGGTATTGTTAAAAGTAATTTCCATTGGCCGTAAGAGCATAAACAAGATGTTTCTAGGCTGGATTTGTTTGAAAGGAATGCTAGATAATTATTGTAGTGATCTCGGAGTGGCTTATGTGTTTTGGCATGGATTTTTCAAGATGGGAGGGACTAAACCATATTTGAAGTTTATTTTTATTACGAAGATAAGAGCTAGAAGGAGGGAAGGTTAGTTGCAGGAGAGGTCCAAGAACAAGAAGAGATCACCCTTATAAACAGAGTTGGTTAGAGGAGGCAGCCCTTTTCATGCAATCATCAATAAATGATCCCTTGAACAAGAAAATTAATGACTTGAACTGTAAATGAGACAGTTGGATTGGATTAGTCATGTAATCCTATGGTCTACAATGTACATTTAATGAGAACTTGGCCCTATAAGTTTGACTACTTTTTGTGATGTTTGAGTGAATCTACGTCTAACTCTGGGTACATTTAAAAGACATTTATTCTGTCATTTGGAAGGCATGATGGATGTGTCCGTGAGATCCTGAGGACCAACGCAAGGTGACAGCAGTGTCTTCCTGACGTCATGCATCAAATATTGCATGGGACAGGCTGAGCTGCTGCAAATGCCACATGAAGCTCTAAACCATCCAGGAATTATTCCATGCCTTTTCTGTTATCTTAGGCATGTGTTCGTGCCTTAGCTGAGAATGCTTGCCCTGTGCCCCACGAGACACATGCTGCTGGTTCTTCTCAATGAGTTTTGCACTCCCTTGTGCAATATCACTGGTACAGGTTTGATTCTTTATTTTGCTGCTGTTGTCCTTTTTAAAGTATCTTTTGCAGAGATTTAACCAAAATTTTCATCACTGTTAATATAGTCAGCTTGCTGTGTTCAGATGGGCCAACTGAGGATTGCATTAATACTGATACAGATAGGAACTTGAATTAGCTAATTAGCACCTGTGTTTCTGTTCCATTTTATTTTCTCTGTGTGAATGCAGTAATGGACTGTCCCTGAAGCTGCTGGAAGACAAGTAGATAGCAAGTGTTTACTGTCCATAAACAGCACTGTGAAATTGAAGTGACTCTGTTCTGCTCTTGCTGAGCATGCTCCACGCCTGTTAGCATTAATGGGACTTACACATGTGCTCCGAGTGCAGTGTACCCCATAGCCTCTGGCTAATAGAAACCCTTATCTTGCATTTCCATATTGCTGCATGGAACAAAAACCATTGTAAAAACAAATCCACCCTATCCCTCCATGGGTATTTTGTCTTCCTTCTCTCTTCGTGAGAGCTAATTTGCAATGAGACAAACCAAGGCTGACAAAAGAGAGCTTTGTTACTTTCTTCTAGCTTAAAGAGAGACAAAGGGAGACTTCTTGACACGCTGCTGTCACTGTCCAGACCTTTTCTAAGCTTTATCTTCTCCGTCTGCAGAGTATGTGAGGTGAAAATCACCTCTCCTGAAAATGCTGTACAGTTTCAATAGGATGAAATCACTGTCTGCAGGTTAGACTGTGGCTCCTGATTTATGAAAGTGTCGCTGTATCCAGATGGCTTCAGACAACTCTGAATTCTAAAAGCTGTGATAAATACTGGTATCGGCAAAGAAGTCAGCCTGAGCACTTACTGGCCTTATACTGCTGTTTGCTGCCCTATCAGTTGCGTCAATGTGACTGTAAATGGGGCTGCACTATGAAACTAGAACATGAGAATGATGGAGAGTCAGAAACGTGGCAGAGAGGGGAAGGGGTCTTTTGATCTTTAAGTGACCCAGTTTATCACATGGCCACACAGACGTTTATATGGGCATAATTAAGGTGCTAAGTTGCAGCACAGGGAAGTTAATGAAGGAGCAGCACCTTAGGACAGTCTCATAGTGCCCTTGGACAAATAGCAGAATAACTGATGGATGAATTTACTATAGTGCTATTTAATTCCTTTAGAGGGTTTCTGCTGGCATCCTAAGCCTTATGAACCACCTAATTCAGGAGTTAGTTTATTGCAAGTACTGAAGCATGCATTTAAAACTCTAATCCCTGCACCTCTCGTACTGTGGCTTGAAACGCAAACTATTTTTGTAACACTGTAAGGTGTAATTATCAGTAAATGTCATCCATAAAAACAAAACAAAACAAAACAAACACCCCACAGAATCCCCTGTGACAAAAATTCTGTACTTCATGGGTGAAGCTGCAGAAGATGCCAATGTCTGTATAAATTCTTGGAGGGAATTGGTTTGAAGAAAGTCTTTATATGGGGAAATCAATCCCCCAGTAATTATACATTTAGTATGGTTATGGCTCCTCTTCTTTGACAGTCTCTTGGGACTAAAACACACCGCTTATTCACTTGTTCACCCTTTTAGTATCAAGATGTGCATCACACTACTGGTTTTCAGGATGAGGGGAGAGATGGGGGACAAAGGAAATGTTTTCCTTATAAGTGTCCCTATGGGAAAGAGCCATTATGAATGTCTTTGGTCTTCCCTGGTACTTTCCACAGGCATCTTGGTTACACAGTACTTCTCAAAACATTTCTAGGTCAAATCAATCTTTTTTGTAACAGCTTTGACTTCACTCTTATTTATATATATAAACAGCTGTTCTCGAGTGATACGAAAGAGGTAAGGAAAGGAGAGAAAGAGCAAAGGGAGGGAGCAGCTACTTTTCTGTCTCTTCCACCACTGAGAAAAGGAGGAGAGAAAAAAGGGAGAGGAGGAGGACATGGCTGTAGTTGCTTTTCCCCTCCCATTACTCCATTGTGCAGCAAATAACCTGAAAGACTGTTTATACTTCCCTCACTAACTAAGCCACTACTGGAGATGATGATAGCTGACAGGAATAATCAGTCATGACCGCAGCTAGCGGTATTTCTCTCCTTCCCTTTGCAGGGAGTGGAATGGTCCATAGCTGTGCAGGGTCCTGCAGATGCTGCCTGAGGGGGGCAGGCAAGTGATAACTACCCTTGCCAGCCATTATATTCTTGCAGCTGTACAGGCATGGCATTATCTCAGTGCTTTTCTAATGTTCCTCTTATACTCTCATCAGACATGTACATCATGCTTCCAGTTTAAGAAATGTGATTGTAGAGCGTGGTCTCTAATCCATATTACAGGACTGTGTTCCTATTCCATCTTGTATCCTTGGAGAATGTACCTTGGACGAAGGTCCACAGTTTCCTCCTACAGAAGTTTCATACAAGTTTGGTAAGGGTATTAATATGTACACTAATAATTCTTAAGATTAGAGCCATCCATTCATGATGGTCATCTTAGCAGGTGAAGAGCATGAGCATCACTAGAAGTCTGCAAAAGCGCAGGCAGCTTCAAAATATGTCACTTACTCTTTATGGATGGTGAAATTAGCCTCCAGAGTGCTATGTGCTGCCCAAGATCATTTCTGGTATCCAGACTATCCTACCCTATTCCCAAAGTGTAAAAAAGGAAATATGATTATCCTGACTTTACGGATTAGATTGGAAGCACAGTAAGTGTCAGTTAAATGATTTACCCAAAGTTAGAGAAGTGGCTTATGCCAGAGCCAGGGTTTGAATCATAATCATCTGAATATCAGACTGGTGCTTTAGCCTCCAAAGTAGACTGTTGTTCTGGAGAAGAAAAGCCTGCAGTCAGTCACACTTGCAGCTTTGGGGAAGTGACTGGCCAGAAAAATGAGTGTTAGCCAAATGTTTTTCATTTTTGTGTTTGTGTGAGAGAAGCTGTGCTTGCTCTAATTTGGTAAAAATTCAACTTCATCTCTTAATTAGAAGTTGTTGTTATCTAAAAACTTTGCAGCACTCCCACATTTCTCCTGACAGCTTGGGCTGTGTGGCAAAGACAGAATAGGATGGCTTTAAATGTCAAAATATGCTTTTCATTCTTCTGTGTGTATATATATCTCAACGCATTATCAAGTAAAATAAAACCCTGCAGTATGACAGATTATGTTTCTTTAATTGTCATCACTCTTTAAATGAATTTATGGCTGTCAAGAGAAATTTGCACTTCTAGAAACATTGGAAACCTTGCATCATTTAGGCTGAAAAGAAGGCCAGGCCTTGCTCTGCATACCTCTTGATGGAACATTGCTGGAGGTGGCTGAGCTGATTTGAGTACATTTGGTTTTGAATGCTTTCCCTTACTTTGCTAATTACTTACCAGGCTGTATTTCATGCAGAACTCTGACCATTTTCCTCAGCTTTATCAGCGACTTTTATTGTTTGTGGGGATAAGGAAGTGGGAAGCTTGTCTCCTGAGAAAGCTGGTTCTTCATGTTTTCCTGCTGGGTGGCCCCTGCTGCTTTGATGTTTGTGGAGCAAGCCTGTGCACCCTGGTGAGTTAAAGAAGGTTTGTGTTCCCTGTTCAGAGGTGGATGTGAGACAGCAGTAGGCTGGAGCTGAGAATCTATTAGCTAAATTGCGCATAACCTGGACCAGCTTAGCAGAAGTTGAAGGTGCACTGGCTTCTCCTGGAGGCCACTCCCAGGTCCTTTGCCACTGGGCAGCCTTCCAGCCACTCTTCCCCAAGCCTATGGAGTTGCATGGCGTTGTTATGACCCAAGAGCAGGACCCAGCACTTCGCCTTGTTGAACCTCATGCAATTGGCTCAGCCCATTGACCAAGCCTGTCCAGATCCCTGTGTAGAGCCTTCCTACCTTCCAGCAGATCAACACCCCCGCCCAGCTCGGTATTGTCTGCAAACTGACTGAGGGTGCACCCGATCCCCTTGTCCAGATCATTGATAAAGGTATTAAACAGAACTGGCCCCAGTACTGACCCCTGGGGAACACCACTTGTGACTGACTGCCAACTGGATTGAACTCCATTAACAGCACAACGTTTTGGGCCTGGCCATCCAGACAGTTTTTTACCCAGCAGAGAGCGCACCCATCCAAGCCACGAGCAGCCAGTTTCTCCAGGAGAACGCTGTGGGAAACGGTGGCAAAGGCTTTACTAAAGTCCAGGTAAACAACACCCACAGCCTTTCCCTCATCCACTAACTGGGTCAGATGACATAGTTATTTTCAAAATGGCACTTTTTTACCACTAAAAATAACTTCTTGCAGTAAAAACAAGAGTCCAGTTCCCCCATTCCTTGCTCAGGAATGCTTCTGTGAAAGGAAACGGCATTCAAGCCTTGCTGTTTCCCTTTGCAGGTTTTCAGGTGCCTTCTCTGTTTTACATGATATGTGTAGGTGTATCTAAGGCCTATGGTTAGGAAAGCTTCCTGCGCTTTAAGAAAACAAAGTTCCTGGAAACTCAAATTAAAGACACCAGAGAGGCCGGCTGCAGTGCGACCAGGGTTCCCTGAGGGAAGGGAGCCAGCTGCCTGAACGTGAGCTGGCAGTATGTCCAGGTGGCCAAGGCGGCCAACAGCATCCTGGCTTGTATCAGGAATAGTGTGGCCAGCAGAGGTAGGGAAGTAATCATTCCCATGTACTCAGCACTGGTGAGGCCACATCTCAAATACTGTGTTCAGCTTTGGGCCCCTCAGTACAAGAAAGACATTGAGGTGCTGGAGCGTGTCCAAAGAAGAGGAGTGAAGCTGGTGAAAGGTCTAGAGAAGTCCAGTGAGGAGCAGCTGAGGAACTGGGGTTGTTTAGTCTGGAGAAAAGGAGGCTGAGGGGAGAGCTTGTCGTTCTCTACAACTCCCTGAAAGGAGGTTGTAGCGAGGTGGGCGTTGGTCTCTTTTCTCAAGTAATAAGTGATAGGACAAGAGGGAATGGCCTCAAGTTGCACCAGGTGAGGTTTAGATTGGATATTAGGAAAAATATCTTCATGGAAAAGGTTGTCAAGCACTGGAACAGGCTGCCCAGGAAAGTGGTTGAGTCACTATCTTGGTGGGCATTTAAAAGATGTGTAGACGTGGTGCTTAGGGACACAGTTTAGTGGTGGGTTTGGCAGTGTTAGGTTAATGGTTGGACTCTATGATCTTAAGGTGCTTTTCCAACCTACATGATTATACGATTCTATAATCTTTTCCCAGTTCCCTTGATTTGGGGTTTCTATGATTCAGCTCGTGGAGAAAGAAGGATTTTTGCCAAAGGGGCTTTCAAGTCAGGGGTTTGGCCTGCGAGGTAAGTCTCCAAAATAAAGGAACTTTCATAAAAGGTGATGGCCTTTGTGTTGCTCACTGTCTGTATTAGGCAGGAAGGCATTGACTTCCCTGTGCTACCCTGAGGTGTAAGCTATTGCTGTTTACAGCTGTGGGGCACAGCAGAGGATGTCATTGCAATTATTCTCAAACAGAGCTGGAAATGCAGTATTTGACAAAAATTCAAACTGGGGACTGGGTCTAAATGGCCATAACTTTTAAGTAGTTTTCACATCAGTTTAGATATTCAGGTGAACAAAACTTAAACATATATTCAGAGCTGTCCGAAGACTTCTTATGTGGCATGTTGTTTATTTTTGATGCTTAAAGTTCTTTTTATTTTCCCCATATCCTTTTACAGAGGTTTGCTTAGAACGTATTGCAAGGCATAAGGAAGCAGTGGAAGCAGAGGTGAATATTTTCCCTTCCCTTTGACACTGTATGCCTTTCTAGCTCTGTCTTGATTTTGTTATTTTCTTTTCGTCATTGTTGCTTGTTTGGGATAATGCATAGTTATCAGAACCCTCTCTATTGTGGTATGCCAGGGCAATGGAAGGGCATCTCCTTGAAAACATTTGCAAAGGCAGACCAGCATCTGAAAATTGATGCTTCCCATATAGTAAGGTTACATGAAATCTTGTCTTACCAAAGCACGCCTGTGTTAACTAGGTATCTGTAAGTATTTCAGATTAATTTCTGAGGAAAGCTTGGATTTTCATGAATTGTAGTTTAAAAAAAAAAGAAGAAAAAAAATAGTATGGATCAGCTGTTGCCAATTCTGAGAACATAGTAGGATAACCATAATCATATTGCTCCTAATGTCTCTGATTATAGAACAAAGAGCCTGTTTCCAGGCTTAATACTGTGTTGTGAAGAATCTTTGCAAGTTAGGAATCTTAGAACTGGTTGTATTATTAAGCTTCGTAGTATTGCATTATGTGTGCGTTAGGCAGGCTAAAGAGATGTATGCACATCAGCTATGGATAGATTATTACAAAGTTGCTACTAGGAGCCACTGAAGAATGTGAGAAAGGGAACAAGGGAATAAATAGAGGCAAATTGAAATAAAGATGACTCATCTGATGCCTTAAACGTGAATGTCACCAATAATTTCTAGCTAGGCAGAAATCAACAACTGCTGTTCCAGCTAGCTTTCCTCCTTCCTTTTAAAATATGTAATTTTTAAGTTTTGTTTATTATGCAGGAACATCCTTTCATGTGCTGCATAGATCTAAAGCCATATGTTGTCATTTAAGAGTCCCCAGCAGGGATACTGGATGTGCCAACCTTGACACTAAATTTTTTACTGTGATTAACAAAGCTCAGACTCTGGAAACCTTAAAACTGTGTGGCCTACTTGTCAGCTGGATCTCTGGATTGTGAGATGCTGTTCAAATGGCAGTTGCGGGTGGGAAATTACAGACAGACAGCAACGGGGGCTCCAGCATCACCTCGAGTTCCACTTAAATGCCTGGGGTTTTTCGCAGCACATGTATCACGTTAGTCAGGGATTGTTATATTTTCTGCCTTTTGGTTTCCCCAGATTCATTTACCTCGTTAGATACTTTCTTGCCTTGAGAGAAAATCTGTGAATTAAATGCCACAGGTAAAATTGCCATTTTCTTGTGCTGCCCTTCTGGATGTAGATGGGTGTCCTCTGTACAGTCACAGCAGCAGCAGCCAGACAAACTGGTAGGTCACAACACTTTTCTTCTGCCTAAAATTAAGAAGGAGAGACTAGTTCCGATTAAAATGCAGCCAGAGCCTTTAATACAGTAGTATTAATAGTGATGCTGGCCTTGACAAAAATAGCTGTTAAATGGGGAGTAAAAAGCTTTCCATGTTTGCCAAAGTTGTAATGAAAATGGTGGAGCTGTCATAAATACGATGTTCTTAGCTAAAATGATTATGGCTTAACAATTTTCCAATGCATTGCACTGGGTTATTTCCAGCACATTCAGTTCTTAGTGTTGTAAAGGTTTAACAGAAAATCTTGACAGCGAGTCTTTATCTGTGCCAGAGGAAAAGGTAGGCAGTGTTTATGAAATCCACTCACATTCTTTACTCACCACCTTGACATTGCTCCCGTGCTCATCTGTTGTCATCTTTATGTGTGCCTAACGCTCTCAAGAAACACTTGATCCAGTGTATGGCTGTGGATTGCTAAATTCGGTTGCTGGTGTGATGCAAACGACATGAACCTAACAATCCTGATAGCCTTTAAATACACAGGCTGACTCCTCAGCAGGGATAGATTCATGGTGTTCCGCAGAAGTGGCTGGAGCTGTGCCAGCCTACAGTGCTTGAAGACTGAGCACAATGATGCATCTTCCATGCAAATTACCACTTTTAGGAAAAACTAGTGTTTACAAGGAATCAAGCATGCATGGGTTAATGCTGAACTGTGAAGCAGGGCCAGAAGTTACATTTGACAGATCTTTGTTAGATGCGAAAGAACTCAGGGAAAATTTAAATACCAGCCTCTGTGATAATGATAGAACAATAGCAGTCAAGAAAATGCACAGAAGTATTTTATTCCAAATGGCAAAATGACTAATGCTGTTCATTTATGATCCACACAGTGGGAAAGTACGTTCGCCTCTGTGTAGCTCTGATTTCAGTTTGTAGCAGAAACTTGGCTCAGTAGCAGAAACTTTAACATTGGATGGCTCCAGCTTTCATTAATTGTTGATTCTGTTTCTTATTTCTCCAGAACAGGGGCTGAACATTCCTTGGCATGTTTTCACTGATCCCTAATGGGCTTTGTAAGTGGAGGGAGAAACATGCATGTTTGGAAGTTCTTCTGCTGGCCTGCAGGAATATTACTTTCTTTTCATTTTTGTGTATTCTGAAGTAAAAGGAGAATAATTAATTTCTCCTGAGGCCAAGAACTGCACAGAACCTAAGGTGGCATTATGATCTTTGTAACTGTAGAAAGCATGTTGCTGAGTATGCAGGACACCCCAGAAATCGTGGACTGCTAATACTCAGTAGAGGTCGCTTGCTTATCTCATACTAAAGGAGCAATTCGGTCTAGAGGAGCATTCCCATTTGCGGTTAGTAGGTGTACCAGGAAATATCCTGCTTTTTAACTTCGGGTGTCTCAGTTGAGGAAAAAATGCAGCATAGCCTTGGCTCATCAGACAGCAATAGAGAGCCTCCTGTTTCTCACCTCTTGTTTTGCAGGGTTGTGTATGAGATGGGGCTGTTCAGTTGCTTAGTTAAGTATATGCTGAAGTGCCTTTCTGAATCCATACTCTTCTGTGTGGATTACTTTTATGAAGAAATAATAATAATCATAATAAAGTATTTTTATACTCCTGTGAAAATTACGAATTTTTTGCAGAGAAGGCGTATGACTGCACAAGCTAAAGAAATGGGATGTGTATTTTATTGCCTTAGTTGGTGTTTTTTCCAAAGCTTTTAAGTAAGATAGGTATGTAATGCCTTTGGAATCCCTATGTTAGTAATAGTGTTTACTACTAACACCTTAGTGATTGTGTTTTGGTATCTTTGGTGGTCTAAAGACATATGGAGGGAAGATTTACAGGGGTGTTATGTTTTAGTAAATCAGCTGGTACATCTAGATAGGACAATCTCTGAGAACCAGTAAACTTCAGGAAAAAAAAAAAATCAGTGGAGGGTAATTGTGATATAAGCACCTTCAGAAATTGTCTCCTAAGAACACTTTGATGCAGGTGGCAAACACTTGGAAGACAAGGGCATGTACACACATACATGTCAGAATAAATAACATTTAAGCTACTGTTTTGCTGGTAGCTACAGTGTATGTCTAGGTAAGGCTGTCGCGCCCTGTAACCGTGTGGTGTGCATGCAGTGACATCAACCTTTAGATACTCTTTCCCATATCTGCGTCTACGACTGGCTGCCCTTTTCCGGGGACCTGGTGTCTTCAGGTAACAGCTGCCCGCCCAATCACCTAAACTGACTGCTATTGCCTTTGTCTCGAATCCCACCTCCAGGTGATCAGACTTTTGCAAAGTCCTGCCGAATGTTGGGTATGTCGCTCAGATTTCTTTCTTGGGTAGTAAATGTTACACTGTGTGCTGCTGAGAAACTGGTGGGATCCAATGTATTCCCTTGGAGAGATACCCTTTCCAGGTTTGATCCATCAGATAAAAGATGTCCTGCTGTGATTAATCAAGATTCAGCTGTCTCCTTTGATCACAGCTTCAGTTATTGATCCCTATGTCTAAGCTGTACGTAAACTATTTAACTTTCCCAGATAAGAGCATCTTGCACCAGCTACCATTCTGGAACCCTTTGGTCAGAACTGAGGGTGTTAGCTGTCCTATTTTAGAAACACAGCTGATAAGCCACACAAAAGTGGCAGCTTCGAGCAAACTCAGTAACAACTGTCCTCAGTCTTCTAGCCTACTCTGAAAAATACTGGGCTAACTGCATTCCACTGTACTTACTGTGCACACTGGATATGGTTAGGACTCCCAGATGTGTGGCAGCCGTGGATAAATATGAGATATTCTACTGGATTTACGGGGGAACAGTTGAAGCATAAGAATGCTACACTGAATCGATGTCCGATTCTCACAAATACAAAAAACGTGTAATTTTCTTAGTCTTCCTCTCTGGAAAGCCTGAAAGTGCTGAAAAATTCTTCAGCATAACCACTGCTACTTATAAAAGGAGACTTTGTGGTAAAGAAGGCACCTGCTACAAGTCATACAAGCTAAATAGCATTTTTAACATGCACTGTTCAAAATTGAATTACCTGCAGAAGAAGAGTAATTTTATTCGGTTTGTTTTCTGTTAAATGCTGCATGTGTGATTCCATTTAGAAAAGTTAAAATGCTGAACATTTATGTTACTGTCTTGTTATGACTATATTTGGTCCTCCATTTCCTCCCAGTTTGTGTTCTAGGGAACCGGACTAAGACCAGTTACATGAATGTAGTAACACAGAAGATTTTTTTTTTTTCCAGTAGGTACTATGACATTCCTTATTTGTGTATATATTTTTACAGAGGTTGCTGACATTTTAGCTCTTGATGTAGGAGAGTGAAATAAAGAGAGGGGATAAGGGAAGAAATGAAGAGGGAAAAACCATGCTGTGATCTAAGAAAGAATTTAGGGAGAGTATCTACAAGAATTTCTGAAAGAAACCCCTGTTTTGATGTATTTTGCATTATCTGACAAATAGCATATAACAATAAAAGAAGTCAAAATTAAAGGTAAACACATGGGAGGTGGGCTTCAGTACTGAATTTAAAATGTTAACATTTTCTGTTGCTGATTTGACATTTTATTGTTGCAGGGAATTTGGTGTTTCTGTTCTGAGTAGAATTAAGCTTTCCTGCTAACATATGCAACAGCACCACACGCACGCCCTCAGATTTCATTGATGGACAATTCTTTTGTACACAAAATGAAGCCCTTAGTATTACAGGCACATTCAGTTTCAATAGTTGCACCTCTTTTTGGCAATGCATTAAGATAATTTATATATTAAATAGCTGTGTTGCAAGGTCTTGAGTTAATGAAGGAAGGCAGTTCTGAGTCAGAGCAGCGTTAGCACAGTATCCTTTTTCAGCAGTGGCTCAGAGCAAATGCTTTAGGAAATGGTAAAAGAAATAAGAAATAAGTGATAATTCTTGAGTGTCCTGACTGTCCTTAGAAGCCATTGAGTAAAACGGCTGCATCAGTGCAAGCCCAAAGCAGAGGCTGAGAGGCGCTACTTCCAGTTTTCATCTTTGAAACAGGAATAAGTGCAAATGCCACAATTTGAGCTTTTCCAGATGCAGTCTGGATTTGCATCAGTGTAGGTGGATCAGTTCTGGGCCCCTGCCTCCCAAGTGGGGTTGATTCTGTAAACGTCTCACACCTGTGAAGTGGGTAAGACTTCTTATGGCGCTGGGCATAGCATTGCAATGACATGAACACAAATTAAGCCTGCAGTTAGCAACTGTCCTGCACTGTGATTGAAAACCTGGCTCTTGGTAGCTGTACAGGTGTTTGTCTCTCTCATGCATGTGCATTTTGGATGGATAATGATGATAACTATGATCACTAGCACTTGAGGCTGCTGAAGAAGAGGAAAGAAATGCATGTTTGTGGGTGTCTTTTTGTTTGATTTCTGTCTGCATGCAAATGGTTTATCAGGCAGTTAGCTTGGGATCTAAGCTAGAACCTCCTTTTTAGGAATCTCTTCCTTTTCCCCTCCTTCCTGTGCAATGTCCCCAGAGTGGTGCTAGAAAGTGGCAGCAATTATATCAGCTGTCAGGTAATTCCCCTCACTTTCTGTTTAAGCAGGATCCACAGCCTGGCTGCACTTCTTGAAGAGTAACAGAAAGACCTGGAGATGCCTCTGAGTTTCTGCATTACATCTGCTATTTATAATAATTGGATATTCTCCCTGAAAATTGAAACTATAAAATTGATGAATTGGTTTCAGATTCTTTTTTCTGTTCGTCTTCAGTTGCATGGACTGTTTAACACCAATGATCGATAGTTTCATTATAGCTCTTCTCCTATAAGCATATAGGATCTTTATGAAAAAGTGATTTGTGATTTCTTTGTTACGCCTGAAAATGTCTTAAAAGATGCCTTGCATGGTGCTAATTCTCAATAGTGAGATGAGTAGTGTGGATTTTCTGGGAGAACAAAAACTTTAAAACTTACTGGAATTTGACATGCTAAATTTGACACCTTTTTGCATTTGTTTCCTTCCTTCTTTCTTATATATTACAGCCTTTTTGGTCATTGCAATGGTGACTGTCACGTTATTTTTGGTGACTTCTTTTGATACCTAAGAACTGTTTGTGTGCTTTCTGTAGTATGCAAGGAGGACCTTAAATATTCCTCGCTGGGAAGGAATGGGTTTTATACTGGTCTTTTATACTTTCTCTTATTTGTGAGGGCCAATAATTTGAGGCACTGTCTGTTCTTGAGCTGGTAATAATTTAGCAGGTAGGAAACATGCACTTCCTAATTCTTAGGTGAAAAGTGATAGAAACTGTGAAGCTACTTGCACAGGGTTTTTGTGAGCTAGACTTACTCTCTCTTGGCTTTTTGTAGCTGATGGAGTTTCTGGTGTCTTACTGCAAATGAAAGGGACTTCTGGAGAGTCAGCTCATGGCAGAAATAGCAGAAGGCTGTTCACTGAGAATAATCTCTTACAGAGACACAAATTCACAGCAACAGCATTTCTTCCGCTTTATTTCCCACAGCACTAGGCTAAAGTGGCTCAGCCTTCCGGACATTACAAGCTTGTATTGCTCCTTTATTTGTTTAACACCTTTTCTGAGCTTTAGGTCATTGATGTCAGATCTGGCCCACTTAAGGTATGTTTCATGTTCTTCTCTACACTCTGATTGTATCTTTCTAGTTCCCCAAGGGTGCTCCTTCCTTGCTCTTTTCCTCATGCTCCCCCTACACTTTCTTAATAGACTCTCTGGGAGTATGAAGCAGCAAAGGATAGATTGCCAGTACAAGGTCTTGCTTAAAAGGACCAGATCCTTCAGAGCTGTTCTCTGTCAACATGCTTGTCTATAGTGTCGTTTATAGTTGATTTTGCAAAAATCTGATTAGTTCTCTTTTATTGTTAATTATTCCTCCACAGTAAGACTAGATTGCATTTTTTATTTCTGAAGTACACTCATAGAGTCCTGTAGGTTCAAGACAGCACAGTTGTAAAAGTTTCTAGTGGTCAGTATTCTCTGTATAATCTTGACCACTTAGTTCACATGTCTAACCCTGATTTGTTGCTAATTATTTATTAAAGACAGTTCTCTGTTTGAGGGTGTTTGTTGCTGAGAAGCTCAACATGACCCTGCAATGCACGCTTGCAGCCCAGAAAGCCGACCGTAGGCTGCATCAAAAGAAGCGTGGCCAGCAGGTCAAGGGAGGTGATTCTGTGCCTCTAGTCCGCTCTTGTGAGACCCCATCTGGAATACTGCGTTCAGTTCTGGGGGCCCCAGCATAAGAAGGACATAGACCTGTTGGAGCAAGTCCAGAGGAGGGCCATGAAGCTGATCAGAGGGCTGGAGCACCTCTCCTGTGAGGAGAGGCTGCGAGAGTTGGAGTTGGTTAGCCTGGAGAGAGAAGGCTCTGAGAAGACCTTATTGTGGCCTTCCAGTACCAGAAGGGCACCTATAAGAAAGCTGGAGAGGGACTTTTTAAAAGGGCATGTANAAAGCTGGAGAGGGACTTTTTAAAAGGGCATGTAGTGCTAGGACAAGGGGTAATGGCTTTAAACTGAAAGAGGGTAGATTTGGGTTAGCTATAAGGAAGACATTCTTCACTGTGAGGGTGGTGAGGCACTGGAACAGGTTGCCCAGAGAAGTTGTGGATGCTCCATCCCTGGAAGTGTTCAAGGTCAGGCTGGGTGGGGCTTTGAGCAACCTGGTCTAGTGGAAGGTGTCCCTGCTTATTGCAGGAGGGTTGGACTAGATGATCTTCAAGGTCCATTTCAACCCAAACCATTCTATGATTCTATGATATTTCAGGATGTTCTATATAAAAAGCCATTGTTGTCTGTTTTGTGAATTTTTTTGGGGTTGCCCTGGCCTTGTGGTTTTCCTTAAAACATGTAGTGATTTCATCTGACATGTAGTGATTTTTATTTGTGTCTGCAGTCGGTCTGTTAGCTGAAGATGTTATTACATATTTGTTAAATGCAGGCTGGGGTGGTGGTGTGAAGACAAACCGTAGAGACAGTCGTTACTCTGAGCTAATCTTATCTCCTGGAGCAAAGCATTTCTGAGGAATTTCTAATTTTGACAACTGGGATCAAATGTCTGACTTCTGAGGGCTGACAATAATGCCAGGGGCTGAGCTGCTTTGTCCTGTTGATAGCAACTGCACAGTTTGAAAACCACACTAAATGCCAGGGAACCATGCATCTTAGCTGGTTAGGTTCAGGGTGCATGTGTGTTTAGGGTAAGGCATTAGCTTTACAAGTCTTTATGGGGCAGAAATGCTGCGGCTGCTCAGGGGTAAAAATAGTTCTGGGTTTTCAATGGCTGCATTCCATGGCTGGAGCCTGAAATCATGAATCAGGGCTCAGCTCTCGGTCTGTGCGAGACCAACTGCGAGAGCTCAGCAGACAGACACGGGAGGGGAGCAGCTAGCTGAGATGAGTCCGAGCCCAGCACCGCTGATACTCTGGGAGGGACCTGTGTTGCTTGTACACTCTCAGCAAGGTATTGTACGTTACTATTTTGATTTCCAGTAGGAGAGTAGTTACTTGAGTGTGAATAATTAAAAATCCACTGAACCGTGCAAGATTTCCCACTAAACCAAAGATGACTTTTAAAAAGTGTCTGTTCTGTGCATATTCAGCTTCACAGAGACTTGTAGTTTCACACCTTACAAGCTTCCAGAGACCTGGGATGACATATTGTGATTGGAAGGGTGTGCTGCTCATTCCCACCTGAACACTGTTTTGTGTGAGTGTTTGTCCTTGATTTTTGCATGGCAATTTTTTCTCCAGAAATTTTCTAGCCTGGAAATTCCTGGGAATTTAGATACATAACCAGTCAGTAGTCTTTCAAAGCCTTCCTGCAACAGTGCTTTTTAAAAGTGGTACTTAAAACACGGATGCTTAACTCAAAGATCTCTCTAAAGCTTCAAGCATCAGGGTTGTGTCATGAGATCTATGCAGGTTTAAATCCTGTTTTGATTGAGTTCGGGTTATTATTTTCAATGGTTTAAAACATGGCACAATTTCATGAAAGAGTGAATTTTTTACTTGCAGTCAGGACTTCTTGTTGAAATTGTTGCTAGGATGCTACCAAAGTTTTTGTGACCAACATTACCTTTGAAAGCAGTAAACAAAAACCTTTTTGTTTGGAGGTGGTTTGTTGTTTTTTTTTTTTGTCCCTGAGACATTTCAAATATATATCCTTCAGGCCATTGCTAGTAGGACCTTGAGAAACTGATGCTCCTGCAGTTTTTGGCATGCCCTGTGAGTTGAATAACTGTATGATCCTTCTTCTAGATTTCGTGTTGCCAGAAGTACCCACGGCCAGCCGTGTGTGCAGCTTGTCTGTTCCATTAGTGCCCGGGGCAAAACTATGCAAATCCACACACGGTAACCTCGCGGCCAGGCACAGCGTTCAAGCGCATTCATCTGTTTTCTTTCTAGGCCCTCGGATGCAGCCTCACACACTTGTCTGACACTCTCAGTGTCTCTGCTTGTGCTGATCTGCTCTGTGCTACCCGTACGTGCCTGCCGCAGCTGCAGGCACCTGCCTCTTGCTTTGCTGGCATTTTGCACGTAATGTGGGCACCTACAGCTGTGCGGTCCCCAGGTACTGCTGGATGGGCTTGTGTTAGAAGAGCTTGATAGCTTAGCATGGCACTGTGTGCCAGTGATCTTGCTTTAGCAAACCAACTGCCAAAGCTATTTGCTCCTCGTTTTTTTCCTCTTTTAGTGCACTGACACAGCTTACTTCCCTGAACGTTGCTGATATTCAGAGTAGAGGATACTGTTTTCTCATGCAGCTCTCATATTGTGGGGCTGATCTGTAAGAGATAACTGAAGTGAATTTGGGAAATCCCACATGGAAAAACAACTTTGTAAAGCGAGAAGCGTATTGCTGTAAGATGAGGAGTAAAACTGTTAGAAGTCAAAGTAGTTCCATGCCATAAGCTAAGTTAGTGAGGTTTTAGGTACAGTTATAGGATGATTAGCAAACATCAGGAACTTTTAAATCTACAGTGTTTTATTTTACTTGAGACCTTTTATTGTGTAAGGCTTGGGTGTAGTTTTTTGTAGGGCTTGGGTGCAGGACCTGTATTCTATCTCAACCTCGCTGATGCAACTGAGTCACCTAATTTTCTTGCTTTTCAGTTACCAAGCTGTATAATGAGGATGATTTTACAACAGAGGTGTTATGGGAATAAAATCTATTTATCAGGAATGTAAGTGCTAATGCCATGTTTACCCCTTCAGAGTTGCCAAATTAACTGCCAATGCACCACTTCTGGGAGGCCCATCCCACCGCTGAAACAGGAGTTTTGTGTTCTTCTCACTAATGCCATTTTACAGAGGGTGAATGTGGACTACAGATAGTTTAAAGGATATTCCAAGAGTTGTATAAAGTCCGAGGACAGGAATAGATGCTGTAATTCTGTCCTATGTGCTGGCCTCACTGTACGTTCCCCTTTTGGGAGGTTCAGTAAGAGTTAGAAATATGTTGCAGGACATTAGATTAGTCATCAGCTCTGCACAAAAATAGTTGAAAGGGTATTTTATAGAAGTGACATGGCAAAACTGTTGGTGTAATTGCACCAATAGCAGAGCTGCCTAAAATAACAAGAACATGAGAAAGTCCTTTCTAACTGCAGCACTTTAATACCATTTTCGCCTACTGTGGATAAAGCAATGAGAGGTATCGCAAATATTCAGTCAGTGGTCTCAGATACTATGTGCCCTTTGTGTTTGGAATTACAACACTTCCAAGTATCTGCCAGAGTTGTCAGCTAAGGTGAATAACTGAAGATTTGGATCTTTGCCCAAGCTGTCCAGATTTAATTATCCTGTGAAACCCCGTTGGAGATGAGCTGCACCTGTGATACTAAAAGGGAACTATTTTGAAGGTAGTTCAGATCCTGATTCATAGCTCAATTTAAAAAATACTTTCTTAGAATCTGAAAGTTTTTGCATCCCTATGTACTTTGTTACAAGTAGTGTTCAGTCCTGATCTGATTTTCTGAGGGGGTGGGAAATAGAGAAGATGCATTTGGTAGCCAAAGTGGTGTTGACAAATTGGAGACACAGCCTGAAAAACATGGATAAATGTAATATATTTCACTTGAGAAATAATCAACTGCATAGGTACAAATAGGTCTATAAGAGAACACCTGGGGGTTATTGTGGTTCACAAGGTGAATTTAAGTCAGAAATGCTGTGTTGCTTCAAAAGGCAAAGCGATCTTGCAACGCAAAACCAGAACATATTGCCCATGAGACCTGTGAAATGATCCATCTCTTTGGCACTTAGTACAGTCTCAGCTGGGATATAGTTCAGATTTTGGGAGCTGCAGTTGAAAGATGTGGATCAACTGGACAATTTGATACGCGTGCAGTGAGAACGATAAAACCTAAAGGGAAGATTGCATGAATTGGAGTTCTTTGGTAAAGAAGAGATTGCCACGGATATTTAACAACATTTTGCAAATGTGTAAATAGCTGCTGGAAAGAGGAAGGGAAGACCCCTTCTTTGTAGGCATAGGGTAAGAAGTAATAGGCTTCAATCACAGAATAGAAGATTCAGGTTTGTTAATAGATGAAGTAAATGTCTGTCTGGGGTGACATAGATATGACCTGTTCAGCTGTCATCCATGTTGTCTTTTCAAGTCTCTCCCAATTCTATGATTCTATAATTCTGCATGATTATATGCTTTGAGTTGGAAACTAATGTCCTTAATCCTCTGTAGCAGACAATGTGCTCAGCGTCTCCCAGAGAACATGTTCCTGCAACTAGGGCTGATGCTATTATAGATAATAGTAGCTGGGCAGAGGGAAGGGGTTGGATGGATATGTAATCTTTTGGCAGTCATAAACAATGTGGAGACATGAGTCAGGAATGATCAGTTATTCTCAGTTTCTCATGGTACAAAGGCTGTAGAAAAACCACTTGAATTGTCAGGTGGTAGATGCAAAACAGGGCAGGACTTTTTCACACCGTGTTTAGTTAACCCGAGGAACTTAGTGCTGTTAGGTGTGTTGGGTGCCGAAAGCAATTAGACAATATTATGCCAGCAGATCTGTCAAAGCATTTAGACATAAATATACCCGTTCCAGCCTAGGAATTTCCTGAGACACATGTTGCTGGAGGCTGGGATTGTATACCATGGAGGCTATCGCTATGTTTGTGCCCTGTTCTTATACTTTTGGCTCTTGCAAATGGTGTCTCTCAGAGTTTGAGGGGAGAGCTGGGTCCATCATTTATTGAAGGAGGGTTTTCTCTTTCTCCAGTCTGCAATGTGCACAGCCTGTGGAGTCATCCGCAAGCCTGATAATCAGCACATTTAAAATAACCTTTTGCCCGTCAGGATCTGAGAAGAGCCCTGGCCGGAATGACTTCTGTTCCTATCTGAGAAGTATTCTGTCAGCACTCCCACTTCAATCCAAGAAGTGCAGTGGAACAGCTGGGGTGGAGTGGGAAGAGGCAGCAAAAATTCAGTCCCAGGCATCAGGCATTCTCATGTCTTCGCTGGGAATTTCGGGGCATGTGCTTCCTAGATTATTTCCAGCTAGAACTGTGCTATGAAGTATCAAGTCTTTGCTGTTAAGGATAACTTAGGAAGTCCCATCATGAGAGACATTTCTGAGTACAAAGCTTGGCACAGCTTGTAGGAGGAATTGCAAATAGCCAAGAGGTATGTGAGCAAGGTCAGATAAAAACTGCATAAATGCTATGTGTCAATTTTTTCTCTCACAAAATTGCCCTGTCTTTAGCAGGATGATATTATGAATGATCCTAAAATAATTTCTGTAGCTGTCATGCTGCCATTCTGTTAGGATTATGTGTTGTGAGGACATGACTATGTGGGATTGATATGCCAGGAGGTGGCATGCAAGCAGCAGATTCTTGGTGCTCTTCTGCCTATAAACTTTCCTCTGCCAACACTAAAACCACTGTGTTGACAAGGGTAAGCTATGAATTTTACCTGTGAGGCAAACAATTCACAGTGTTGACAGAAGAGGATTGAGTACAGTGGCAGAGGCTGTCTGGTAAAAGAACACAAGGCCAGGAAAGGCCATAGCAAGAGCTAAGCACCTCTGGTCATGTTCAGCTTGTTACAGAATAGGGTCTGATGGGTCAACCTGCTGGAGCACGTTGTTAGAAGGAATATCCCTGGCATGCAGTGTGCAGGTTGATAACAAAATGGAAAACAGGCAGAATAATGTCCATATGAGAAGTCCTTAGACCAACAAAATGCAAGCTATCTTGTACCCAATAAGGCATATACCAATATGGAAGAGTGTCTTCTAGTGCTAGAGCACGATGCCTTTCAGTACTTAAAAGGGGCCTATAGTAAAGACAGAGACAATCTTTTTAGCGGGCCTGTTGTGACAGGACAAGGAGTAATGGTTTTAAAGTAAAGGAGGGTAGATTTAGACTGGATATAAGGAAGAAATATTTTACAGTGAGGGTGATGAAACACTTGAACAGGTTGCCCAGAGAGGTAGTGGAGGCCCCATCCCTAGAAACATTCAAGGTCAGGTTGGATGGGGCTCTGAGCAACCTGATCTAGTTAAAGATGTCCCTGCTCACTGCAGAGATTGGGCTAGATGACCTCTAAAGGTCCCTTCAAACCCAAAACATTCTATGTTTCTATGATTCTGTGATCAGTTTCCAAAAAGACTGGTGTTTAGATTTGGAAAGGTATTGTGGTACCTAGCTCTTTTATTAGGAAGCTAAAAATACCTTTACAAGTCTGGAACAAAGCTATCAGAGGCAAAAGTCCTTTGAGGGTTGGCTGCATTGTAGGGCAGTTGTACTTGGCCTAGAGTAATGGTTGGAAATCATTATTTCAGGTCAAAAAATTGTAAACTTGCGAAATCTTCCTCAAAACTTTGTTAATGTCTTTCTAGGTATTGTCTTAAGATTCTCTGCTCTGCTTTTCTAACGTTAAACCTTTTAAGACAAAGCAAAAGCATCTCATAATCTACAGACTTTTAAAAAAGATTCCTCAAATTAAAATTGAAAAAAGAAACACCACTTTAATATTTCTTCAGCAGATTTCACTGCAGATGATTCCCGAATTATTTTATGTCTTCTGAATTTAAAAGCAGCAACACTTTCAAAAGGGGCTGTACTTTGTAGGCATAACAAAAAATTATCGTCAGGCCAAAGCATTAACCCAACTAGTCTGGACATCAGCTAATAGTGCTTATCTTAGAAGCCGCTCATTTAGTGATTGGTTTTTCTCATCTTTTAGAAATATATTTTAAATCCTGTTTAACATAAGTGAGAATGTTCTTATGAGCCGTATAGAAGTCCAGTCCTAGTGCAGATCCTGCAGAGGTCTTGGAAAAGAAGACCCTTGGTTGTGATCAGGTGGAGTAACTATAGCCAGAACTGATGTTGCACAAGAGGAATTTTTATCCTTTGCAGAACTTAGAGCAGCCTGCAAGCTAATTTAAATGAATGCTTTCTGAGTTAGTACCTGTAATGGGATCTCATCACAGAGGACTTGACCCAACACACCGGAGCAGCACACCCTCCTGTGGCTGCCCTCGCTCTCCTTGCCTGTCCCTGCCCTTAGCAGCCCCTATATCCATTGTGGACCATCTATACCAGAACAATGCTGTCTGGGACAGAATGTGCCTGATGCTGGAAAATCCAGCAGCTTTGATAGCAGCTTTGCAGTTGCTTTGTGTATTCTGAGCAACCAAAGCAGTCAGATGAGGAACTGAATAACTGACCTTTTATGTTGCTGTCATGTCCCCACCTTAAAAAATCACCCTGCAGGTTAATAAAATAAAATAATTATTTTTTTTTTAAAAACAAACAACCATTTTTATGCAACACTTTTAAATCCCTTGATAGTCCTTGTGGAAGTGACAAATATGCCCTCAGGATTTGCAATATATATTGGGTGTTGCATATACCTTAAAATGAATATTCCAGTGGCTATTCTACTGTAGTTATTTCTGAAGTCCCAACCTGAATGGGAGATTTTTCTGCAGGATGTTATACTTGGTGCACACTAATTCCTTCTGAACTTTTGATCTGCTTTGCTGAAATGGCATTTCCCCGCAGAAGAATTTGTCTTCCTGTTATTGAACTAATAATACAAATATGTATGTGTTTCCATTTGAAAGGGTTGTTAGCCACAGAGCACAACTCAGTTGTAATAATACTCAAGTTATTATTGTGAAATACATGTCAGGTTGTTTGTTTTCTTTTTTTCCTGGAGCTGTATTTAATGATGTTTTAAATACAGCAAATTTCTACTCAAAATGAAGAACAGCTTCTTTCAGTGAAACATAAGAAAGTTCTTCCTTATATTCTCTGTTTCATTACTAGGATTTCTGTAATGTTTATTTGGAGTTGTTTGTCCCCCAAAGCTATTTTCTTGATGCTTATGCCAAAGCAAAAATCATTGATCAGATGAGAGGAAAAATACGTATTTGTACAGTGACATATCTGCAGCGATATCATCTGCTTTATGGAGAAATGCCTTTTAGTTAATCTTGTACATTTGTATCCTTAGCAGCAGGTGCCACTGCCAGACAATTCATCAAAGTTAATGTGATTGCTGAGAAGTATTAAAGACTTTCTTTTTTATTGCTGTGGGAGGTGGTGTAAAGAACTGTGCACTCTGTGGGAGTGGGGAGAGGCTATGGTGACAAACAAGCTGGAAAGGTGGACTTTTCAACTCTCTTTTGTTGAGGATTAAGTGTAAGAAACCAAGGGTGTCCTCTCCACGGCTTGTGATAGGGAGCGAATGTGGGACACCTTGTCTCAGCAGGAGATGGGAGCACAAGTTCAACGCGGAGGGAGCCATCTGGTAGGCGGGGTGGAATATACTTGCAGGAAGGACAGCGAGTAGGGATTTTTTCCAGTTGAAATGCTGCCGACTTAGTCATGCTGTCAGCAGAGGCTGGACATTTGCATTCTTTCCTTGGCAGGCATCTTTAAAAGCAGTGCATGCTGCTTCGCAGATTGGACTGGGCAACTGTACCAACCTACCCCACCAAGTTTTTGGCTTTACCACTCGTAACTGATGATGCCTACTAACTGGTGAACAGCAAGATTTGCTTAGATTTTATGTCTGTTTGAACTTTTGCCCCATGTTGACAAGACTGGTCTCGGAGACCAGTGGAAATCATGAGTTTGCATACGTGTAGCCAGATAGGAAGTAGCCACATTTGGGAGGAGGGAGCCTGGAGCTGTAGTAAACAAACCCCAGGAGCACATGTGCTAGTGCTAAAATGACAAATGGCTAAGAAGAGGACGCTCTGTGGCACAAGAGGGTAGAAACATTAGCAGAGAGCTAATCTACAGGAAAAGAAAATGGTGCAAAGCAGATGATGATAGAATTAACAACAACAAATCGCTAGCAATAGATACTCATACACTAGATCATCAACAGGCATGGAAATGAGGATGGAGCATGCAAGCATGAATGGAGGCATGCACATAACACAGACAGTCCCTTTGGTTAGAAGTATACAATGCTCAAAACCAGGATAGATCCTAATGCTAAAGTGGATGCAAGTTTAGGAGCTGGGAGGCAGTGTACTTCCCTCTCAACGTGCAACCACGTATGTAAAGTGGCATCTGTGTTATGGAGAGGACAGCTGAGGTGTCTTTTCCTTACATCAACACTTTTACGCACAGAAAACAGCAGCAGCAAAACATCTGAGAAGTTGAGCGTGAGCTAAACATACTTGGTGGCAGAATAGTGATGCTGGGTAGTTCAGAGAATGCCAACCAGAGAACAATTTAAGCTGGATAGTAGGACAAAAGTGACCATGAAATGGTGAGGTCTCACAAGTGTTTCATGGAACGAAAAGCTCAGGCATGTATGCAGTAATACAGTTAAGAGCTCAGGACCTGCAGTATAATCATATTAGTCAACCACACGATGATTAGATTGGCCTTCACAGAAAATATGTAAGCAGTATCACCTTGCAATTCTGCCATACTCTCTGCGCAAGGCCATAGCTGAATTAGGAATCAACTTAGTCTCAGGGCACCAGATTTAAATCCTATAACCCAGTTCAATTGCTATTCATTGCCAAACTTTTTCTAAATTCTACAGTGATGCCAGTGCAATGTTCTTTTCCTTGTCCTTTGTATAAGCTTTCCTGGTCCTATTTGAAATTGGGAAGTCTGGGTAATATCTATGGAAATTGTTTGGTTTATTGATTTTTTCATGCCCTAAAGTGAAAGGGCTATCAACACAGCAACTTGGTTTTATTAAACAAAGATTTGAATTCTGATTTGTCCGATATTTTAGAAAAGATGTCTTTTCATTTTTGTGGCCAAGTTCTGACTCTTTGAAGCACAGGATCCCCCTTAGAATAAGCTCTGACTTCCTCATTTCTTTGTGTTTTTAAGTCATTTGAGGTGGTTTGATGCTTAGCTAAGTGATAATAGTCTTTGTTGTTTTTTGGGGAGAAAGTTTTGTTTCCTGAAGTGGCCTGTAGCGGGGATTTTGGATCCAGGAGTCCAATCTCAGAATGTTGTTTTCCATAAAGGACATAAGTGAGAGAGTGGCTTCTTTTGGCAGAGGAGCAAGAAGTGACTAATCACTGTTTTCTGAAAGTGGAGCATTATTTGTGAAGGCTGCTTAGAGCTTCAAACATGTTGGTCTCGTGTTGAGTAGCATTTGTTTGTGCTTGTATATACCATTCTTCCCCCAACTTCTTTTAATGACTAGACTGAACTCGAGTAGCATTTGTTTGTGCTTGTATATACCATTCTTCCCCCAACTTCTTTTAATGACTAGACTGAACTCGAGTAGCATTTGTTTGTGCTTGTATATACCATTCTTCCCCCAACTTCTTTTAATGACTAGACTGAACTCGAAAAGGATCAATGTCTTAATGACTTTTCACTAAGTATCAAATGTTAGGGGTGTCTCATTAAGGCAAGTAACAGCATTCTCAACGGTAAGTTCATCCACAAGGTAGGACAGCTTTTGTCCGTCCACTGGTAGAATCTGACCTTTACAGAAATCCATCTTTTCAAGTGTTGTATGTGTTATGAATTCTTTTTGAGATTCTCATTGGGTTTCAGTTTTTTCCTACATTAGGTTGCACATGAATACTGACAGAGTTTGGGGCGCTTTCTTTTCCTTCTAAATGGAATCTTATGGCCAAATAAAGTAGCATAAACAATTTGAAATGCAGGAAGCAAAGTAGGGTTCAGAGGTGTAAATTCAGTTCCCTGGTATAATTTAAATAAACAAGTTGACCAACAGAAAGTTCTGTAATTTAGTTCACATGAGCAGATGTTTGGCAGGATCCAGCATGGTGGGTTTGCAGTCTGCTTATCACAGAACAAGGACTGCATGCATCATTGCCACATGCTTCTCTTTTCCCTTCATCCCATCTTGTCAAGAAAAGAAAGTAGGAGGAGGAAATGTATCATTCCAACACAAGCTGGATACAATTCCTGTGCTCAATGTTTGTTAGTGGAGGCTGGGCTGGGAGATGCCTTATATCTTTCAGACAGCCTATTGAAGATATGAATTTCAATGTCTGGTCTTACTTTTAGTGTCAATTTTTTTTTATTGTGTATGAATTATAAAGCTATTTTCTTCAACGGACTCAGACACTAAAATGTTGTCTGCATTGCAGCATCTCTCCTTTGCGTAGCATATACAAATGGCTCATTAACTGTCCAACTGTAATTTCCATTTTATCATAAGAACAGGAGAGACATGTTGGCACCAGAATCTTCCTATAAAATGGAAAATTTACTTTAAGGTGCCTAAAAGTACCATTAGATTTGGAAGCATTTCCCTTTTCCCTTAAGTGGAGAAAATCTTCTTTCATTAAAGTTTCAGCCATGGTAGTAATATGGTGAGTGTCAGTATAAATAGTCAATTGTTATACAATAATCTATCCTGTTAACCTCCTTGGAGTAAATGTTCAGTCCTTACTACCTGAGATATAAAAAACAGGAATTCACATGAAGTGGTGCAGTAGCTTTTGATGGAGAAGTTTCCCACTTAGGATAGAGAAGTCTGTGGCCTGAGCAACTCCAAGAATTGTGAGGTGCTGTGAATACAGGGTGGACAAGCAAAAGACTTCTAATTTATGAAAGAAACTTAAATGGGATCATCTTCTGCTGCAGTTAGGGGCTGAGTATCACAGAAATTGTGGGTGTGTAGGGAAATCTGTAACAAAATTCAGCGGGACATCTTATGGAGAGGGAAAGTATTCAAAGTTTCAAAGGGAAAGTATTCAAAAACTCTTTTAAAAAGTTGATTTTACCTGCTAACTCTCATTTTGTCATAGATTATATTCATCTGCATACTTGTACCCACATACCCACAAGCACAAGGAGGTATACGTCCAAGTGGTCTGGCAAGGATCACTTATGTATGATGTAGAGGACAAAGGATGCCAGATATCAAGTCTCTGGGGTTCTTCCTGATGTAACAAGCATGTTTTTGGACAGATCTTTTGTGCCTTTTAGGATTCAGCAGCATTTGCAGGGTGGTGCTTTGCTGCAGAGCCTCGTTTACTCTGTCTTCCATAAATCTTACGTGACGTTCCCACCCATTGCCCGTTTTCCTCATAGGCTAAGCGGGATAGGAGTAGTGGATGTGATACTGCCACAACCTTGGTGTAGTCTTCGTTAGCAATGTAGGCTAAAAGGCCCTTCTTTTAACCCTTTGTCCTGGTTCTATCCCTTTGTTCTGGTGCTTGCACCTACACATTTCTGTTCAGACTGCATTTATGCCAGTCTTCATACTTTTGTAACAAATCTCTCCAAGTGGAATTTTTAAATATACCCATTGCTGTCCAAACTCTTTTTGCCCCGAAGTTAGCGGTAAAATTATTGTGGATGTCAAAGAAAGAGAGAGATGGGTCAGTCCTCAGTACTTTGGAAAATTAACTCCTTAGAAATCCAGTTGTATACCATCTCTTCCCAAATGGGGGAGGCATCCCCAACATCAAGTTTGGACTAGGTAGAATAATGTTATGACCCTGCTGTAGTTGTAGGAATGTAGTGTTGCATGAGCACAGAGAAGCAGTTAGGCTTTTGCCGGAAACTGAAAATACATTTTTGTGTGATGCTGCACGTGGCACCTGTTTTCAGATTTTCATCACATGAGAACAACTTTGTTTCTTCATGCTTAGCAGAAAGATTCAGACCTCCAGAAAAGTGGACTTTGCTGTGGTGTTACTGTGCTGTCAGGGCTCAGCACCAGATTGCTTATTCATCCAAGTTGTTCTGCGTGGTTGCTACCTCTTGGTCACCTTTAGCTTTTGTACCCCTTGGCTAACTGCAGGAGATTACCTCACTTAGCTGAAGATCCAGTGAATAACTGGAAGACAGAACATGTTGATGCAGGACAGCAATGCTGAGA
The DNA here is from genome assembly GCA_013400535.1 of Scopus umbretta. Classification (NCBI taxonomy): domain Eukaryota; kingdom Metazoa; phylum Chordata; class Aves; order Pelecaniformes; family Scopidae; genus Scopus; species Scopus umbretta. The sequence goes on from VZTL01029157.1 coordinate 38,301, forward strand.
AGAGCTACTCACATAGCTCAAGAAGAAGATTGTGGTTCCAAGAATCAGTTCAGTGAGACTCGGTCATGCATATGGAAAAGAGGTACCCACTTGGGCTTCTGGGAAATTTTCTATACCACCCTCCTCTTCCTCCCCAATTTAGTGTCTCTTGTGGTGCATTAGAGTTATTAATAGTAAGTTTAACTGCACAGTATAGTTAGCAGTCTTCTGTGGCGAGTCCCTGGTGATTGTGTTGCATTAGTGCTTCAGCTTTTGCACAGCATATGCGAGTTTCATGCGTCGGTGGCTTTTGTCACAGGAGTGCTTGGCTATTGAAGCTGTCGAATGAGCCTACCTGCAGTGATTTGAATGTTTGATTAAAACTTGATTTGATTCCTCTATCTGAGCTGCATATTCAGCAAAGAGGCCAAAACCACTCCACTGGACTGAGATGAGGGGAAATGGGAAGGGAGAAGCAGGGAATGAGGGTAGGGGCAGAAAGCAGCTGCTAAAACACTCAGCAACCACTCAGAACTGCAATTTAAATTCAGTGTCATTTCCAAGCTAAAAACAATCTTTTGCAGAGTTCTCAGCTTACGCTATGTGTTGTGGGTGGCTATGAAGAATACTGCCTTTTAAAGAGTTGGCAGTGGGGTTTGGCAGAGGAGGATATAGAAGGCAAGTTGTTTTTGCATGCAAACCCAGTGTTGATGAGGTCTCTGCAACACAACTACCATGGAGAGGATTAAATAAGTATTTGAGATACCAACTTTGAGGTAGGCTGCTGCCCTAGACTACCTGATTTGGGGGAACATGTGCATGATTCCCTTTTCTCCACAAGCTGAAGTCAGAGACTGTGGAAAAAAGAGTGGGAAAGGAACTAAAAATGTTGTGAGTGTTAGAAGGAAACTTCCTGCTCTTTAGCACAATATCCTTGAATGTATAACCCAGTCTGCAAAGAAATTTAGTTGGTACTCAGGTGTCAACTGTCTGGGAAGCAGCAAGTTTCTTAAGCACTGAGAAACAGTTTGGGCTTTAGCCTATTGCGGAATGGGTGTGAGGACTCTTGCAAGCTCTAGTGAGCTCTTCTAACATCAGCATGGACAATCCCAAAGCCCGCAGAGCAGATATCAATGAGCTCCTGTGTGAAATTTCACCCATGGGTTATTATGTGCTTGCAGCTGTCTGGCTTTTTCACCCTACTGCACTCTGTCCAGCTGTTTTCCTGGGACTTATAGTGCAGCACCAAAGGAAAACACCTAGATCACACAGCTGTATTTGAATAAACCACTTTTTGGGGTGGTGGATAGCAATGAAATCTTATGACATGGTTAGTAGTGAGCCTGGAGCATAATGGCCAAGCCACTGCACTGTCAGCTCTTCAGGGGTCAGTAGTGAGCATGGGATGGATGCTTGGAACAGCAGGGTAGGAAGAGCATGTTATCAGACCGCCCAGCGCCTTGTATCTTGAAGTTGCCAGCGCTTGGGAGTGCATCACTGAACGCTGATGGCATGGACAAGCCAAAAGGCTATTTTCTTAACTCCTGCTGTTCCCCTCCTGCACACCCCTCTGTGTCCGTCGTGTGGTGAAGTTAGCAGATGGGCTGCCCCCAAGGTGACACATGCTTACCTGCAGGGAAGAGAAGCTCTTGTACCAAGTCCCCGGTGAAAGTGCTGCTGCTGGCAGGCAGGCAGCTCTGTCATTTGGCAGCGGGCCTCAGAGAGAAGATTACTCTGTCCTTGTTCTTAGTCCTGTTTGCCAGGTTCCCTTCTGATTGCCAGGCTGGTAATGCATGGGGGAGATAACCCTGGTTCAGTGAGCAGCAATTTAGTCTGTCATCAAACAGAAACTGCTTGGGCAGAATTAAGACAGCCATGTGCTAAGCTAATTTAGTATTGGGCTTGTAGGTGTGCTTCTTTGGTACGAGTATTTTTTTGTTTGTCTTTCTCAGAGAGGACTGAAATCTTCCATCAGAATCTCCGTCTGTCCCTTACAGGCCTGTTCACAAGTTTTGTGGTCCCCCTCACAGTCTTTACCTCCAAACCGAGTGCTGCCTTTCGTCTCTCTCCGACAGGCTTCTCAACAGCAGTGGTTTTGTTCCCTTTTCACCAGCACTCCCATCACCAGCTCTGCAGACCAAGAGACTTGTTTGTACTCTCATTCTCCGTGTCTTGCTGCGTTTCCAGACACTTCAGGTAGTCCTGCCAGTCTAGTCACATCCCTCCCAACTCCTGACCTTCCTTGAAAGAAATATATACATCATTGCTTCAGAGTGATGTTCCTTTCTGAAATTTGGCTGCTTTCTCTGTTGAAAAACAGGATATATCTTTCCTATTTTGATTCCTGTCTTCTGTTTTTTCCCACCTTCCTAGCTGTTGCTAATGGCTTTGACTGTGTCTGAGTGTGACTCCTAATCCCAGAAGGCATAATTGGTTGAGATCCAGGTCACGAATAACGCTTGCATTCACAGGATCTCGTCTAAATAACCTTCAGTGCAGATTCCTGCTCTATTGCTTAGTATGCAAGAAAGTGCATTACTGTGCCCTGCACAAGTATTAAGACTTCATTATACCTGGGAACCAAGATGTATGTGGACTTCACTCAGTAATGTAGCTACAAAGGATCTCTTAACCTACTTTACCGTGCAGGGATTCCTACACATACTTGCAAGCACTGCATACCACCGAACATGTTATTTTCCTATGACAGAGCAGACCTGATGTCTCTGTTACTTCTTGAATTACTTTCTTGTCTATCTTCTGTAGCAAATAAAACAAGTGATGCACACACATGTAGGTATATCCACCTAAAGCATTAGTACTCTCTGGCCAGTGTATCTAGTTGTGAAATCACTGGATTCATTATTTGGGTAAAGGGCCATGAGAAGAATTTTCCATGATATGAACATGTTGGGGATTTACTAAGCAGTAAATGCAGAAGAAAACACAACCTTCTTGTTTATTGACCGTCTTAAGTGAGCTTCCAAAAGCAGTGTTTTCTCCAGTGTTTCAATTTAAGATATGAGTTAGCTGGGTTGATGTTTTGAAGAAGTCGCTCTTCCCTCCCCCTCTGCTGTAGGTATAAAGCAGCAAATGAAGGGATAAAACTGGATGCGGAGGAATGTGAAGCGATTATGATGGCTGCATGGGGCATGACAGACAGCAGCAGGGTTCAACAAGGAGAGAGGTTTATAGCATCACAGCTGCTGGCTGCATCTTTCCAACACCCAAACCTGGGTGGAAATTTCTCTGTGCACTCTGAAGTCTTGCTGTTGCTGAACTTCAGGAAGGCATCATGTTCACAAACACTTTATTTATAGGCACATACCAGGCATATTGAGGGGATGAAATTGCTGGTTAGGTGTGGCTGTGTCAAAGGAGTTCTTGCTTCTGTACTTCTTCATGCTTTGGCAGCCTAATAATGGGGTTTGCTTTGTTGCTGCTGTGCTTTCTGTAGCCATTTGTTGCTGAGTTGCGATTTCCCTGTGTCTGTTGTAGAAGAATCCTCAGATGCATAAGGACCGGGATTTTCACTCAAAAATGTCACATAGGATACAGTAACCCAAGCACAGAACAAGGGTCCTAGGCAGTCACAATTCTCCTTGTTATATCTCCTGGCCAATAATTTTCTATTTGGCACAAAAACAAATACAGAAAACCAGCCAGATTCCTTTTGTAAGGCATTGGCTCTATTTGGCATGTTTTAATACACAGCGATAATGGTAACCACTCAGAGCTGTGCTGGCTGGCCTCTGCAGTGTGCTATTCTGTTCCACTGCAGCAGACACTGAGGTAGTTTTAATGCTGGCCATTTGGTTAGCATCTGCCTAAAACATCCCAGACCATTGGAGTTCTTAGCATAAAGAAATCAGGCATTTTCACCTTTGTGAAAAATACTTTGCTTTCTGCTTTAGTAACTCACTGCTATCTGCTCTCCCATGCACCTACTGCTTACTTGCTGTCACTGTTCAGCTCATCCAGGATGACACTGTCCTATTGTTTTGACAATGACCTTAATCTATTTGTGCAGTTCAAAGTAAAGGCTGTGTGGCCAGAGGTGGAAATGCATGGGCTTAGGCAGCTTGTAATGAAATACAGTCTTTTACTTCAGCTGCTTTGAAGCCACTGCAAATCAGTTGTTGGATTTGATGTGTCTTTGGGGATGTGAGATGAATTTAGTGGCTCCTAGCTGGTTGTAGTGAATCAGGTGTTCACCTCATGAAATGCTCCAGTATAATCAAGCTTCGTGTGTGGCAGGCTTAGCAGGTGTGCCAGTGGCTGTATCAAACTGGATGTAGCTTACTCTACCAACAGGGATTTTGATAAACCAAGTTGGAGGCAATTTAACAGACAAATCATTGAGTAGGAGCTTCCTACCATGGTTGCCTGTACTGTGTGCATTGTAGACGCAGAGGATAGTAAGACTTTGAGAAAATGGCACCGCAGAGCTGAGTGAGGTGGTAGGATCAATAATTTCCTGTTAGCTAGTGTCTCTCAGTGCTGCTGGGGTGGGGGAAGTGCCTTGGTACAATGTTAGCATTGTGAAAATTCAAAGCCTGGGCTATCAGTCTGGTGCCTTTCAACAGCAATAGATTCCAAGTAGCTGCACAGAAGAGCAGATAGCAAGTTGCTTAAGTGAAAGCAAACTATTTCTGATGAATTTGAAAACATTTGATTTGTCCTTGCTAAGGAATGGGAACATGCCGTCTGGCTGAAGCGCCTTCCCAGAAAAACTTGTCCCCTCTGGGAGCACTTGTGGGGGGGGATGGCTGCAAACCCTTCCTTCATGCCATGTACCATCAGAAATGTCTGCTGTGAGGATGAGATTGGAGCAAGGCACTTTGCTTATGTTACATGGATTTTTAGATCAATAGTGGCTCTAAAACATAGCCAGTTTCATTATACTTTGGAACATGTTTTTGTGGAGATCCTAGGACTCTGTAAATGGAAGTAGCTGTGCACCAAGTATTAACACCAGAAAACTCTTGTCACAGGCAGCAGATACACAATATTTCCCCTTTGCCTGGCAAATTTGCTTCCTTACTTAATCCAGAAGCCAGAAACAGCACCACATTCCTTTCCTTTTGCCTCTTTGGGCTTGAATTCTCTGGACTGTGTAAACTAATATGTATCTCAGCATCTATTTCCAGAAGTCATACATTTCCCTTGATTTACATTGCTTAATCAGTTAGGATGCAATGGGTGCATATACTGTGAACAAGACAATCTTTATTGCAATCACTTTTCTGACTGCAAGCCTCAGCTTTCAAGGCAATTAAAAGATAAGCTCACAGGTTTTTAAAACTACCTCCTGCTTGTTACAGTGATAGTGTTTGCTTAGGCTATTTTCTGTTATTCTCTGCTGCCATCAAAGCATTTCCTGCTAGTAATTCCTGCTAGTCACCAGAAACTATATAAATTCCCTTCCTTCTCCTTCCATTGATGACAGTCTAAGCCAAATCAAGAGTGATATTTAAGTTCTGTCTGTGGATTAATGAGTTGAGCGTCTTGTGGTGGAAGCAGTTCCTTTGTTGTAGGAAAAATACTAAAAATAAAGAGTTGTTTATCTACTATGGAGCTTTTCAATATAAGTGCAGCAGTAGAGGGCAGAGCCTAGTCATATGGGAGATATCATCAGTACATGTTGGACGAAATATAAATGCAACGTTAGCAAGCCAAAAAGGTAAGCTGTTGTTGAACTGTTTTCAGTCAGTGTTCTTCATGGATCTAGACTAATGACGAAGCAATGAACAATAAAACGTGTGTTGACCTAATGAATAAGAAATGCTGCTGAGATACAGGGGTCTGACTCCATTCCTATCCTTCCCACTGCTCTGCTGAGTAATCTTTCCTTATTTGTGCTTGAGTGCCTTTATCTGTGAGATGGCTATAACGATAATCTCCATTTTAAAGCTTGTTGGCCTATACCAGTGAAGAGCATACATAGGATCTGGACACAAACTTTTTTTTTTTTTAATTTTCTTCACCATGGGCCAGGAGTGAGAGAAGAGAAGACATAGTTGCTACCTGAAAGATGAACATCAGGGACTTTAAATGCCTTCTGAAGTATTTTAGAGCTGCTCTGTCCATGATGCTTTTTTGAGAACTTGAGGTCAGATAATATACCAATTTGTATTGTGCCACTGTCAGGTTTCCCCAGAAGATTTCAGTGTTTTGTAAGCAACTGTCATCGTGATTTTAGGCCCCCAATCAGTTGCATCTGATGGCCTTTTCTTGTGTTTTGAATCACTTTATTCTCATCAAGCGGAAGAGGAGAGTTTATGACGAAATGTTCTTTCTCTTCCATTTCTTATGGTCACTGTGTCTGGTCTTTTACAGATGCTTCAGGAGTGGAAATGACTGAAAAATCCTGTGATATTTGTATGCTTTTCTTCTCTACAACTCTCTCTGATCTATGGTGGTGTTACTTTTCTGCTATTTATAGGTCATACTTCTGCAGAGCTATCAGTGCACAATACTTCTAACTTTGTCAGTTTGCACTTTATATACATCTCAGGTCAACTAAAGTACATCCATTTGTAATGTGATTGATAGTCCTTTGGGCCTGGCCCCTCATCCTGCATTCTGGGTGCTCAGCTTTTCCACCATATATCTTCTTTTTTAACATAACTGTGTAAAGAGCCTGTGCCTGTGTGGCCGTACTTAAACTCTCTCTGTCTCTTCTGTGACAAGCCACTTATAATTTGTAACTGTGTTTCCATGAATTTTTGTAAAAAGTCTCTGTATACTTTTTCCCTACTGCTTAGGTCTGCCAAAGTGTCTCTTGTTGTCTGTCAGGTGACTCACTCTCAGTAAAAAAATATATTCCTCATTTAATGTTTGGAATGCAGTCCGAGACATAGTAGGTCCATATTCTGTCTCTCAGGCAGCCTGTTGTCTTTTCACACTTTTCTTCCAAAACACTGTGATTTTTGTAGTGTTTTGCCTCCTGCCTTGCTTACAATATACAGCCTGTTTGAATTCTATCACTGTGTCTATCTGACACAGTTCTATCACACAGCCCTATCTTTCCTGTAGATCAGAATCGGAGAATAATTCATGTTGGAAGGGACATCTAGAGGTCATCTGGCTCGATCCCTTGTGCCAAACAGGGCCAGCTTTGAAGTTATATTGGGTTGGTCACTTGAGGCCTTTTTAAATCTTAAGTTTTGTCTTCATCTCCAAAGATGGGGATTCCCCATGTCCTGAAGCCCCTATTCCAATGTTGGACAACCTCACAGTGATTCCTCCCTCTCCCCTCCCTCCAATATCTAGTGATATCCCTTATTACAAATTGTGATCATTGCCTCTCCTCCTATTGCTATGCAGCTCTGGAGACACTCTAGCTTCATCTTCCATATACCTTCCCGTTATGCAGTTGAAGCCAGCAATACCATCCCTTAACCCTCTGTGAAGACCTCTCAAGCCCAATTTTCAGCCTTTCATTTCTCACATGCTTCAGCTTCTTAAATCATCCTGGTGTCCCTCCATTAGTCTTGCTCCAGTGTGTCAATGTCTGTTTTGTACTGGGGAGCCCTAAACTGGCCCCACTTCTGCAGGCACAGTCTTGCAAGTGCTGAGTGGAGCAAGCTAATCGCTTCCATTAGTCTTCTGGCTTCCTTTCATTTAATACAGCCCAGTGCACAGCTGACCTTCACCCTTGAGGGTAACTACTGACTCATTTTTAAATTGTTGGCCACCAGAACCCCAGGTCCTTCTCCATAAAACCATTTTCCAGCAGTAGATTATACAGAATATAATAGATTGGCATTACGTGTTTCTTGTCTTAACTGCGTTTTGGGGTTTGAACTAGAGATTAGTAGTATTCTCCCGTGTTCCTTTTTTCAGTATTTTCTTTACATCTTCATTTTTAACCCAAGGCAGAGTAAATACCTGTAATATCCAGAATAGTTGTTATCCTCTTATAAATTATTTTAGAGTCTTTAATTTCCAGGCACTACTAATCATTCTACAAAGCTCAGTATCAGGAAATACCTAACTAATGCTTCTCAATATTTGGAGCCAAATGTGAGACAAGTTACCAGGGCCTGTTTTTCAGAATATGCAAGCATCCTGAAGATACAGTGTTGAATCTTAGTGTCAGGTTTTATTGGAGGTTTTTTCCCCCCTTTTGTTATCACTGCAGAACAAATGGAACTAGAGGAGTGAGCTATATTTTGGTATAACTTGTAGCTCATTTTTGTGTTTATTTTCTAATTTCTAATCTGCTATTTCTGTGCAAGTCCCTTGAAATCTGTAAGCAAGAGGAAAAGGACCCAGCTGGAGTTTTGAGACTGCCACAGTGAATTTAAAGGATTTGGGGAGTAAGATATTCTTTCTTGTAAATTGAGGCTATTTGATTTGAAATTCTGTGAAAAGCATCACCAAGAGAATACCATGGTGCTGCTTTATAACCACCTTTTGGATGAGAAGGCTTTAAGCAAATGTTTTCTGAAGGGTTTGGCCTGAACTCTTCTTTTGAAATAACTTTTCAGTGCTCCAGTTCTCTGTTCAGTCTTTTTTTCTAGGGGCTCTCCCTGTGTTGTTTGTAGAGATGTAAAGCTTGGAAAGCCCCAGGTATCACCATGCTGGCAGGAAGACTTGACAATGCAACAACTTTGTCTCTGAGTAGAAAACACTATTTTGCAGGCTTTCTTAGACGGTGGTATTATTCTGCTTTACCGCTGCTGTATTTACTGAACTGAAATGTATTTTGTAAGTGTCAAAACGAAGGCATGACACTGTTCTTATGTTGAAGTGCCAGCTCTTCCTCTCCTGCCATCCCTTGCATCCTGACATTTTCCATGTCAAAACCCAAATGTCTTTCTAGTGTTGTGCTGATGATTATGGGTCCCATTTGACCAGAATGTGAAGGTCAAGTTGATTACAAGTTGATATGTAAATATGGCAAAGGACAACAAAATGAAAATCTGTCATCCATACAGATTACAGATGCCAAACTAGTGCAAAATCAAAAAGGTAACCCAGTAGTCACTGTACGTATTCCACACAAGTAACAATAAATGCTAGGCTGAAGCAGCTTTTCATGGATGGCCTGAGCTTTTTTTTTTAAAAAAAAAAAACAACCCAGCATTCCCTACCCTATGGATCAACTGTAAGAACAGAAATCACAGTCTGCAAAGATACAGTTGGTTCCTGGTCCTGAAGCAGTGGCAGGCTGAGGTGATCTGTCATCAGGAGAGTCCCTCATATCATGATACATTACATGAGCAGGGGTTTTATGGCTGTGTCCTTGGGATGCACCTTTACTGTTAGAACCATCTTTTCTGGGTTAACTTAAGCTGACTTCTCTATGCACTAAAACCCCAACCAAGTTTATCAGAGCTGCAGTGGTGACAAATTATGGAAATTAAATTTGCCAGCCTAGAGACAGCTGTAATAAAAAGATGGTATGTTAACAGTCCTGTTCCACTAAGGGCTGTGTCCATAATGGATAGCCCTGAACTACTTTATTCCATTGCCCACCTACATATTAAAATACATGCCCATCTACTTATTAAAAGCCTTGTTTAGTCATGCAACAGAGTAGTAAGAACAATCTGTTCTACTGAATATCTATTTCAGTTTATCAGATACAATTTAACAGCTTTGGTCTTCTGAATGATGAGGCTTTTTTACAGGTTCATCAAAGATTTCTTAAACATAATAAATGGTGTCCTATTAAACTTGACTTCAGAGGTTCAACACCAAGAGAGGTGTCTCTTTTCCTGACTAGGTAGTAGATGGCAGAAATATCATTATTGAAGTTTGCTGCTGGGTGGGAGAGCACTGGACCTCTGTCTCTATTTGCCTACAAAGAGCAGAGGAATTAAGGTGAAGCTAACAGGCAAAAACTGATTAAAATTTACTGCTGCCTGAAAGCAAAAGTATATTCCTAGCAAGGCATTGTCATGAAATCCCATGGTGTTTCAGTGAAGGGAGCACAGAGCAGAGCACAGAGGAGCACACTGTCAACAAAAGGACCCTAAAAACACGGGGTGTAGTTGTTTATTCTTTGTCCTAAACCAGACCGGTGCCATGTCTGTCCTCTTCAGTTCATGAGTGCAATGACCATTTCTTCATGAAGCAGGTTTCGACGTTTTTTGCTAGTGGTATTTTATTACATGGTCCCTCTTTGTGCACACTGTGAGAGGCAGGAGTTTTCCTCCTCCTCTTCCAGCAGCAGTTGTTAACAAACATGCTTGAAATGCTTCCATCCCTTAGAGAGCTTCATGGAAAATAGGTTGCTTGGTCAGGCCTGTGTCTTCAACAGCTATTCCTGTGAGCAAGCTCTGCCGTGCAAACACATAATCATCTCTTTTAAGAAGTCAGCAATCGCTCCAGGATATGTATTCCCAATCTGTATTATTAATTGTTGGTCTCTTCTGATACAACGGCTTTGTTGTTAACATGGAATTGAAGCATAACTTTAAAATATCATTAGACACAATGTCCTCCTCTAATTGAAAGGTAATAGTAAAGGAATAGTAATTCACGGCCGGAATATCAAGGAACTGTAACCTTCTTTCTTCTCTGTTTCTAGTGACTCATGGATGTTGGAAGTAAGGTGGTCATTCCATCATGCTTGGAAATCCACTAGATCCAGGTTATTTTGGGCAAAATGGGGAAAATAATTCAAAAAATGCCTAGCCTTTGTTCATGCTGTTACAGCTGTAGCTCTGTACTACATCCAGTGCTGGAGGTCTGGTGCACTGGGGAGGGCCAGCCTTGGCTGCTATGCCTGTGTGATTGCGACTGTGCAGTAGCTCCAGAGCCCACTGCGGTGGCTGTTACTGTGACAGCTGTGCTGTGTATTCTGAGCCAGCACATCGCTGGGGGTAAAAACTTGGCCAAGCAGTCCACTCCTGGATCCTGTGGCAGGAGATGGTTGTGTTCCTACAGCCCTAGTACTTTGTGGGAAGGTAAGAAAAACTTCACAGCAGCTTCCTAAAAAGCAACTAGTCAAAATAACGAGGGTGATGATCCCAAGAAGTTAGTGGATTTGAAAAATTTTTCAGGCGTACTTTCCAACTAAAAGACAATCTACCCATGATGTTTACAAGGAGAACTGCAGCACTTGAGTTTCTGTTGTGCTTGGTTAAAAGCAAGCAAACTTGGCCATTAAAGCAAAGCTGGAAGGGAATAAATTTATTAGGGTAAATGTAAACCCAGGATAAGCAGGGCCTTACAGTGGGCATCTGTTACTGACCTTCAAACCATGATGATAAAGCCAACAAAGCGATACTTGGGTCACTTATCTAAGCTTCTGGTCAACAGAACCTGGTTCTTATGGGTGACTTCAACTACCCAGACATTTGCTGGAAGAACAATACAACAGCTCGCATGTCATCCATCAAGTTCCTGGAATGCGTAGAGGACTGTTTCCTCATACAAATGTTATATGTGCCAACCAGGAATGAGGCACTTCTGGCCTTGCTGTTCACAAACCAAGAAAACCTGCTTTGTGATATCTCGGTTAGTAACAACCTTGGCTGCAGTGATTACATTATTGTGGAGTTTGGGATCCTACTGAGCATGCTGAAG
>VZTL01029158.1:0-11070 GCA_013400535.1 Scopus umbretta
CCCTCTCCCTCTCCTCTTCTCTTTTTCCTACTTTTATTGTGTTCCATATTCACCCTCACTAGCACCACTTCTGTTTCATTCTCGGAACACATGCAGAGTTGAGTTGCAAGTAGTACTACAAAATGTGGTAAACCCAACTCCTGTTAATTTATGGAGAAACACAGTCCTTCTTAAGTATGATTACTTGCTATTTTGAGAAGCTTTGATGTAACATTTTGTTACCTCTTAAATGTCTCTGAACAGCAGTTTGATTATTTTGAAAATTATTAAAGAAGTAAGTACCCTTTTATTCAGAAATGATGGCTGAATTTTGATGATTATGGTTTAAAATTTACATTATACTTTTACATAATTTACATTATGCTTTACATTATAAGTCAAGCTAAATATCAGAGCAACTGTAACAGTAGATGCAACATAAAATTTCAGCTTAGTTTACTAAGATGCTTACCATATGACTGCATATTTGAATGGCATGTTTATACAAGATTTATTGTTGTTTTGTGGGTTGGATAGCTCAAGCAATTCATTATTTTTAAGCTATAGCTAGCCAGGATATGTATATGCTGACAATATATGTACAGGCTGACAATATGTGTACAGGCATGTACAGAGAGAAAGAGACAAACTGAGAGAGAAAGGAGGGTGTGTATGCTAGGCTGAAACAATCTGCATGGGAAAAGCATTGGAAAAACAGTAATGAAAGAATTATATCATCTCCCCAGCAGGTTTTCTTTTTTTGCTAATGTAATATTTTCATAACACTGTATTTAATGTGTCCTTAATGGGGTCAGTGAAGTTACCTTGACCTGGCATTACCATTAAATGGGAATTAGATTTATTTATTTTTTTTTTAGAATTAGATTTTTCAAAAATGTGGTAAGAAAGGCCCTATTTCTCATAGGTATTTGAAAACGTAACATACTTACTAATTAATTAAGACCTAGACTCCAGTCCTCTAGTACTGGTTCTAAGTATTTCTATATATTTGGTAAAGTGCTCACTGCATGGATTCTTAAATTATAATATGGAAATATGACTGAAAGTCCAGATTTAATTTACTAATCAGTAGCACCTATTCTCTCAGTTAAAAATCTTCAAGTCTTATCTCAGGGAAAAAGGAGACAAGGTTAATGTGATAATGAAGGACCATGAATGCACACAGCTTAGCGGTCCATCAAACTTGCAGTATACCCCAACTCAAATTTGCTAATGGTGTGAAAGCAAAATAATGAAATGCTCCATTCTTCAGCCAATTTTCTTCTTTGTGTGATTGATAGCCACTTAAAACAAGCAAACTGCAGCATTTGCACTGGAAAAGTATTTCAAGAGTATTTAGGTAAAGGTTGAAGTATCTTCTAGGTTCCCTGTTAGCAGAGGTCATCTGACTGTGGACTTGACAGGTCCATTTATGATCTGCTTCTACTGCCTGAATGAAAGTAGATAAAAGCAGGTTGGTTAGGGTCATGTCTGAGCTTGATGGATCAACTCCTCCCATCCTCACCTCCCCCTAAACTGACACAGCTGAATTGCTGATGAGAAGGCTCATTCTCTCTCCATGGTTGCTCAGGGAATCAGGCACTCAACTTTAACTCATTGTGACAGGCTGTGTGCCGTGTGCCCTTGTGATGTTTACATCTTCATAATTGTACTGCACTAATGTTGAGCAGCCAAGAGTGAAAAGCAAATTATTCAGAAAAGTTTCAAGGTTAAGAGTCTCCTGCATTATCACCTGCTTCCCCCAACACTTTCATTCCAGACCTCCTCTCCCTAATAAAAAGAAAATAATAGGTTGTTTTGTAATTTGGCTGACAGAGAATATCATATTAGAGCTTGTTCTTAATACACACAATATGCCAGGAATCTTATTTCTGTTCATCCTTTTTTCATTTATCCCATTATGCTGTGTAAGCAGAATGAAATCCATTAAAACAAGTTCCTTTCCTTTCTTCTTCAACACAGGAATTCCAACCATGCAACATTGAGCTGTATCTAGACAACTATATTATGCTTTCCTAATTCTTTTATACAACAAGTTTGTTATACCATTTGCTTTCTTCATGGTGGTTCTTCTAGGGAATATTTTGCAACCCGTTTCAAGACTGTTTTTCTTTTATCCAGTGATGGTTTAACAGAAAAAAAAATGCATGAAGCATGTAGGAAGTGCAGATACAAATCCCACACATACATGCCATTCCCAGATAATGTCCTAATTCCTGGGGTAGAACCAAATGTTCCTTTCTTCTGTGTGGTCTCATGACTCTTGAATTTCTGACTGTACAGTGGCTGCATTTTTTTTTTAAAGGGGTTTATCATATTGATCTTATAATGGTTAATACCCTAGCCCTAAATATTTCTCTCAGACAGAGGTATGTCTAGAACCTGTGTCTTTACCTTCCTGGAGTTTCTAACTCCTAGACTTTATACAAAAAATGTATGTCATTATCATAACAGCGTCAGACAAAGTTTCATATAGGCCCAGCCGTTTATGCCATATGGGGTTTCTTCACAGGATTTAAGGAGAATTTGGGTGACTATTCAGCTAGGCAGTATTACTGTCTACAGTCCTGTCTACAGACTTCCACTCATCTATTCAGAATAAATGTTTTTATACATGGATGAGCAACTGAACAACCCAAATTAAATAAAGGGGCACCAGTTGAATAGAGACATCTATAGACATAGACAGTCCAGATGGATGGAAGAGTTGTCTTGATCTTAAAATAACTTCAAACTTCTAAGTCCCAGTTTAGATGATTATTTGTTATGATGTTTTAAATAATGAGATAATCAATAACATGGAAAGAAATAGGTAGTCAATTCTAGTCCGAAAAGCAAAAGGCTGCCAGAATAATGAAAGTGTGGATGGCAGAAGAGGTGGGAAGATGCAGATTATTATTAGTTGAACAGATGAAACTAAGGAGTCTAGTAGAGGAAAACTTAGCAAGGACAGTATATAGCTTGACACTGAAAAGACAAAACAGTGAGAACACCTAACTCATATCTCCAGATTAAGGCTTCCAATAAATGTGCTATGGCTGCTGCAGCCTCCTTTAGAGCACTAATGTTTCCGTTGCCAGTTTATATAATATACTAATGATTAAAACAGCTTCTTCTCCTCTATTGCATTTGCTGAGTGTAAGAGAGAGGAAGTACAACTCCTTCCTTTGAAGATGTCACTAACCTCAGGGTGTCTGCTTTAGCCACTGGATCATTAAATACCATAACTAGACTGGGTGGATTATACAGATCATTTGTGCAGGGCTCAGATGGAATGGTGTGAGAATGCTTACCACACTGAGCTATCTCTAGGGCAATAGAAAAGTCCTTAATTTGTTGATACCAAGGGAAATAATTTGAAACAGTCACCATGCTGTGAAGCACTGTGAAAATTCAAGTGAGCATGCCACAAGTAAACTCTTGGTTTATCTACAGGGAAAACTTAGGTTTCTCCAGAGTTTGCATCAGATGAAAAGGTTTTGGAATTTTTGAGTGTGGACTTAGGTATTTAAAGCAGCACTGAGGTTGTGCTTTGGCATCCACATGCTTCATTAGATTTAGGTTTAGCTTGAGGTGGCTATCATATTTACCAGAATTTGGATCTCTTTCATTTTCTAATGTACTAATCATTGGTCAGCCCACAACAAAAAAAGGACGATTAATCCTACTTTCAGGATTAGGATCAAGGGGATAATTAAAAATTATATCCAGAAAGAGGGGGAAGAGGCTAGTTTTGTTTTTGTTGGAAAAAGGAAACTTTGTTTTGACTGAAAAGAACATTTCTGAACTCTCAGAGAAGACTGAAGAGATTAACCTCAGTAAAACTAGGACTTAAATTTAGGAGATGGTAGAGAACTTGTCTAAATAGTATGAAAATGAGTAGCTGAAATAGAAATGTGAGCAAAAGAAAACATTGAAAAGGAGTCTTTTGTGCATTAATCTATGTATTGATAGTGTAAGTTGAAACACCTGCTGTTAAGCAGTTTTGGACCATCACTCTGGGGCTTCGCCAGGAGAACAAAGGAACACTGGAATGTTTGCTGAGGAGAGGCTGGCCCTGACCATGTCTCAGACAGGAGAAATCAGAGCTGATCTATTAGGAGGGATATACAGCACATCAGTTTTCAGTAAGATGCAGCATGTAGACAGTGACTTGCATTGGCTGCTTGCCATTAGTACAGAATTATACTTCTATCCACTGGTAGTAAAATTCCATGTGTAAAGCTTATGTGTGTGTGTATTTATTTTTCTGTGTGTCTCCAGGAGGGAGAAAAACTGGGGGAGAAATTGTGTATGTGCATATGAACAGGTAGGTAAACTAAGCTATGCTTCACATTAGGCTTGGCAGGACTATAAATTGGTAAGTGTTAGCTAAAACACTGAAGGTAATGTATTAACATCAGAAAAAAAATTATAAGCTTTGAGGCAATGCAAGCTGCAGTGAGTTTAGTACACTTTAAAGGTATTCTGATTTACTACCTGTAGGTTGCTGCCACCAATACCTTCCATGTCCTTACTCAGATTTAGACAAAATGCCTGATAATATTTTACCATCCTAATGTCACTTTACATATGTAAAATTGTACTAAATGAATGAATATATTCACATTTTCATTAGTGGGCTGGTAGAGAAGTAGAAGAGCTGCGGTAATCAAATAATCAAATACTATATCCTACACTAAAGGGTCAGATTACTCTTTCCACACTGAGGAATCTTACTGAAATGCTCACTGTGAGATAACAACTGTATGAGAACCCAATTCTTAATTCTATTTCCTGGAATCTAAACAATCCTTTCATGGAAAAAAAGGTATAATTTATGAAAGAACCCAGTGGAGTATGTCTTGCAGTGCCAAGAATTTTTTCATGGGCTATTAAGACTTCAATTTGCAAGAACAATTGCAAGAACAAATGTTCAGCACTACAATGGCAAACTTTTAGAATTCCTAATGGATAGTGGAATTCCCAGCCCCAGGTTAGGCACTTTGTCATTGGAAATTTTTCAAACTCAACAACAGCTCAGAATGGCTGCAATCCAGAGGTGCTAAACTGGTGTTGAACACAGTGGAAAGACTTAAATTGCGCGTAGTCGTTGGTCTGACTGCATGGTCTATGCTTTCTGTACATGCACAAACATGATTAGGTATTGACTGACAACAAGTACAGCAGGTTGTTCTGGTTTTAGCTTAATTCGGAGTTCATTTTCTTCCTAGTAGCTGCTATAGTGCTGTGTTNGAAACACGTTCTGTGAGAAATGCTGAGGGAATTGTAGGATGTACTGTGGGATCATTCCCCTAGCAGTGGGTAGAGAAATGCCTCTCACATCTAGGATTCACAGTAAGGAACATCAGAGCTAACAACCTATGTGAGGTCATTACTTTCTCAAAATATCAAAGGGTCCTGGCAGCCTTTTACCAAACATTTCTGTGGCCAGTACAGTCATCTGGAACACACGAAATTGGTCTTAGTTTCCTCTTTGCAGATCTGCAGTACAGATTTGTGCTTTCCCATCATTCAGGAAAGTCTGCACAGCAGGACTGTTAAAATACTCTCAGGCAAGTTTCTGTCAGTTGGTCGTGCTGAAGCTGCTTTGCTTTCTGTAACTGACTGAATGATCACCAGAGAAAGAGTTTGAGCCTGACTCTCCCACGTGAATGCCTTTACTACCAAGCTATGCAGTTGGTCTTTCTTTTCTACCACTGCCTACTGAATACTTAAAAACTTTGCGCAAAGCAGAATTGTTTCACTGGGGAAGAAACAGAGAAAGACACCTATCCCAGGATTCCAGCTGCTCAATTATTCAAGAACTTTCTTGAAAAAATGGGAAAGCCCAGCTGAAATCCCTTCTTCATATCATGTATAGACAATCTAGAATTTTGGTCTCATATGAGGAAAACAAGCTGGGCAAAACAAATTGTACTTCACCCATTGTAAAGTGTTCTCTCAGTATGTCTACTAGCTTAGCTCTAGCAGGGAAATACCTGCTTTGCAAATTCTGCTAGGACTTGATGTAATGTACCTCTTAGGTGTTACACAGTTCAGCAGAAATGCAGGTGCTGAGGGAAGTAACCCCTTTCAAGGTTTTGAAGCATTGGGCATTTTGGCTTTTAAAAAGGTAGTTTGGTGCCTAAGTTCCCTTTAAGAGTCTAGCCCAAGAACTGTATTTTGCTCTATTTCAGCATAACCTTTTCCTTGCTTTCAATGACTGCTGTGGAGAAGTGTGTGCATTTTGTGAGTTTTCCTGAAGGGAAGCACCTTTCTGTGAGGAATAAAGAGGATCAATTTCATGTGACCTGATTACCTTCAGTCTCCTGCCACTTCAGTTTCTGCTGAGCAATCTGGTACATTTGCAGTTTATGCCAGCTAGTGACACAATCTTCACTGACAGGCTATGAACGCTAATGGATTTCTCTCTCCCTTATGCAGTGAAATTAAATAGCATCTCCAACTCCATCAGGAAAACTGACAATACCATCTACATAAGAAAACAGGCCAGGCAACGACACTGAGGTGCCAAATGTTGGCAAAGGTTTGTGATACATTAATGCTTTCTCTGCAGGGTGCCTGGGGGCTACCAGGAGAATTCTCTGAGCAGGGCATAGCTGTCATCTTCACTTGATTAATGCCCCATTGTGGACAAGGAATAAAAGATCTAATAGCTAAAGTACCCCTAATTTTGCATGAGCAACATAAATTGGCTAAAACACAACACAGATTACCACTGCACAGCCTGAGGTATCACAACCTCTATGTGAGCAAAGTGAAGTGCAGTGCTTAATGGCGCACCTTAGAGCTACACAGATAGCTGGCATTCCTCTGTCTGTGTAGTGGCCTGGTAGCCTTCACAATCACATCTGCTGAGCTGATTTTGTACATGCATTGGTTTCTGTTCAACAAGGCCAACAGGCAAAGGTATTGATCTGCCAAATGCATTCTTTCTTAAGGGAATGCTGCAGAAACTTTTTAGAATCATGAACTCATCAGAGACAGGCTCATCATGCTGCTTCAATGGCAGATACTGTGCAAAAAGCATGATGGATAGTTGTTAACTTTAAGACTCTTTTAGAGTGTCTTTTCCACCTTGAACAACAAAAAGAGTACTTTTAAGCTTGCAAGAAAAAAAGGTTGGCAAAAGCAACATGGACTTCTGGAAATAAATTATGAAAAACTTCGTTGGCATTTGATAATGATTTTTTCCTCAGCCAATGGCTATAGGAATAATCAGCTGACCTGAATTTAAAAACCAGCTACTGCCCAAAAAAGGAGAAATTAACATCGCAAAAAAAGAATTCTCCTTAAATATACACAAGTTTGGAAATTTCTCTCTCTTATTTAAGGGGCTGCTTCTTAGACTTGTCAGACAGACATATTTTACTTTTGTCATATCTCTGAAAAAGAACACACTTAACAAATGTTCATATTATTCTGTAGGTAACTACAGAATATATTTGCTCTGTGTGTTGTGTATTTGAATGTCTAAATATGACATGATGAAGCAGAATCATGCATCAGGCCTGATAGATACATTCTGGTGGCCACATCAGTATAAAGGGCTGCATAAAAGGAATATGTGGGTGCTAGCAAGAAGTCTGCCAGCTGGTAGGAGAAAGTAGTGCTACTTCAACCTCCAACCTTTTAAAATCACTCTTTCAAAGATGACTAAAAATGTTAGGTTTTGCTTTTTGTTGATTTATTTGATAAAGAAAACCCACAGAATTGAGAAGTTTATTGTTGCTTTTAGGCCATGAAGAAATATTATATCTTATGCTTCCTTAATTTTGTCATGGTTGTAAGTAATCCAATATATCTCAGATAAAATCCTTCTCTAACCTTTCTCACTTCTTGTCTATTTCTTCTTCTGCTGCTTTGAGCATTCTCTGTACCCCAGCAACAGGTCCCTGGTTTGTGATACAGAGAGTGAAATACTGAAGTTGATGAAAAACTTGCATTGACTTCCACAGCATGATGGTAAGAACAACACATATATCCTTCCAATAATTGTTTTATGTAGAGTTTCAATTTGTTCCTCTTAAATTTAAAAACACTGACAGACTTTGTCCATATTGCTTTGCATCTTCTTTATGCTTTCTTTCTTCACTTGAGTTTCGTGCTATCTGAAGACTGCCTTCCTGTGTCGCTCTGCCTCATCGTCTTACCATTCCATTGCAATTCTCAATTGCAAATACATAGTTTGTCTGCTACCTCACCAGGCCCTGATTCTAATCTGAGTAATGCTGTATCAGTATAAAGCGTATTGATTTCGGTAGTGTTAGTTTCAATTTATATCACTGAAAGAGAGATGTGACTGTGGACAAAATTTCCTTCTTTTCATTATTTTTATTATTACTATTATTATTATTATTATCATCATCATCATCATCATCATCATCATCATCATCTTACGCTGGAAAAGTATTTTCTACCTCCGTAAAGCCTTTGAGATGCNCATCTTACGCTGGAAAAGTATTTTCTACCTCCGTAAAGCCTTTGAGATGCAATTTGTATGAACCATACTATACATAATAAAGTTAAGTTGTTATGTTTTGACTCATTCTAAAGATAAAGCACTAGATTTTCATCTCAGCTGTAACTAGATCTCTCCCTCTGTATTGATTTGTTTAGACAGTCAAGTGTGAAGAATGTGAGAGATGTCTGTAATAGTTTATTAATATTATACGGCCTATTTTTTTGCCTGATTATTATAGCTGTGTTTTTCCTACAGATTACGTGGTGGTTAATTTAAGCAGAGAGTCCTTTCAGAGCATGGGCAATAGAGTCTATTTCCAAACTTAATGTGGCAGTGCAGGTACTACAAAGCATGAGATTTACCTGTAACTAATCCACATTTGGTATTCTGGTTTATAAATTGAAGACCTGTTATAGATGGGAAACAGAAACTAAGAAATCTCAAGAGAACAGCAGCTGAAGGATAGAAGATAGATAAGCAGACTTTTAAGGAACAGACTGAACAGTATTTCTCCCCCTGGAGAAGTCAGGGCTTTGTCCATATTCATGTAGACTTTATAGTAAATTACAAAGAACAGCCCCTCCTTTTTATTTTTACTGTTTTGCTAACAATGAGCTTAAACAACATTTATTGAGAAAAATCTGTTTAACACATTTGCTAGCACTCTTTGTTGATGTTTTAGTCCTAACTCATATCATACACCTTGTTTCCTCATCATCTAATTTCTGCTCAAGTTCTTCCTAAGGACATCTGTCCTTTTCTCTGTTTCTGACTCGAACACATAACTAAGTAACAGCTAATATTGCCCCTGCTCCTCCTTCCCTACATTCTTTGGTTCATTCATTCTTTTCAGCTACTGGAAAACGGTTTGAGTTCTTTTTCCCACAGCATTACTCTCTTTGTTCCTCTCCCTGTCTTATAATGAAGAATAGGGCTTCTTGTAATGAAGAATAAGATCATAGCTCCTGGGAAGAAAAGTTCTGTGAGAGTATGAACCCCATGGAATTTACTAAATTCTCCTGTGTACCGCTGTATCACTGGGACCAGCTGAAAGCAAGAGAATCACTCAGTCTTAGTTCACAGTGGAGGAAGTAGAGAACTACAGTCAGAGAGCATGGGGGTGACAGACTGAAAGCAGCTTTGATTTGTAGTTCTGCAAAAGGTAATTAGGATTGTTTGAAGCATTTATTATCAGTATTATCCATTATTAATTTATGTTATTCCATTATTAGTGAATCATTCATGAGCTGATTTGGAGGGTTTTTTTTCTATTATCCTTGACATTCAGAGGTACTCACTGAGAGATATGAAAAAATAATTTTCACTGGATCTTATTTGTAAACTGCTGGCTTTTTGTATTCACTGTCTGGTTTTGCATGCAACAGATCACCTAAGCCTAATGGTGTTGTTTCTGCATAATGACTAGATGACTACAAATTTATAAGCAGAAGACTAACCATAATGAGATTTTCATACCAAGCTAAATCAAGCTAAAATTCAAGAAACTTTCAATATGTTATCCATGAGTACAAGACAGATGTCTAGGTACTCATGAAGGAATGAAAAAGAGAGCTATACATGTCCACAGTCAGAAGTATAAATAAAACCTCACTAAATCACATAATGTTTTATTATCAAAATGGCTTTTAAATAACTGAAAATGTAGAATCATAGAATCGTTAAGGTTGGAAAAGACCTCTGAGATCATCTAGTCCAACCATCAATCCAATACTACCATGACTACTAAACCACGTCTCGAAGTGCCACATCTACACGCTGTTTGAACACCTCCAGTGATGGGGACTCCACCACCTCCCTGGGCAGCCTGTTCCAATGCTTCACCACTCTTTTGGTAAAGACATTTTTCCTAATATCCAATCTAAACTTCCCTTGGTGCAACTGGAGGCCATTTCCTCTCATCCTATTGCTAGTTACTTGGGAGAAGAGACCAACACCCTCCTCACTACAACCTCTTTTCAGGAAGTTGTAGAGAGTGATAAGGTCTTCCCTCAGCCTCCTGCAGGTCAGTTAATCTCCTCTGGGTCAGTTAATCAATCATCATAGATCATACAGTCATAGAATACCAGGTTGGAAGGGACCTCAAGGATCATCTGGTCCAACCTTTCTTGGCAAAAGAAGTAGGGCTTCCACAATTGGCATAGTTGAATTCTATATGTTCAAGGTTCTCCTTAATATAGAGCATGACTCCTCCTCCTAGTCGTCCTTGTCCGTCTCTATGAAACAGTCTATAGCCATCCATTGTGATCCTTCAGGCATGTAAGTTGTTCCACCATGTTTCGGTTATTCCTATGATATCATAACTTTCTGACTGGGCACAGAGCTCCAGTTCCTCCTCTTTGGTCCCCAGGCTGCATGCATTTATATATATATATACTTGAGGTGGCTGGTCTTCTCATTCTCACCTTGAGAGGCAGCTAAGGAGCATTTATCACTGCTCTGGTTGGCCTGGCTTATTCCCCAGTTGGTTGCAATGGCATGAGTGTTGCCACTTTAGACCCCACCCCCCCGAGTTCTTCAGTTTAAAGCCTGCCTCACCAAGTTATCCATCTGCTGCCAAAAATTCCCTTGCCTCTTCTAGACAG
>VZTL01029161.1:0-16377 GCA_013400535.1 Scopus umbretta
AGCTGTGTTCCCTCCCAGAATCTTGCCCACCCCCAACGTAGTCACCGGGGGGCAAAGTCAGAAACAGAAGGCCTTGACGTAGTGCAAGTGCTGCTTAGCAATAGCCAAAATGTTGGTGTATTATCAACACTGTTTTGGTCACCACGCTAAACCACAGCACTATACAGGCTTCTATGAAGAAAATCAACTCCATCCTTCACAGTGCCCAATGGTTGTAATGCCTGGTTCTGATGGAGGTTTTCTGCTTCTGATGGAGGTTTTATCTCCCATGGGAGCTACAGCTTACAGGTGAATTTTGTGGAGAGTTTAACCTTATGGTTGCCACTGAGCAACCCCCGAGTGCTTGGAAAAGAAAAGCTCAGCGCTGAAAGTTCCTAGAGCTGCTCTGAACACTCTCTCTAGTATGACTGATAGGAAAGGAACAGATGAATCATTGCTTTCTCCTGAGTGAAGTCCACCTGGCTTTGTCATCCCCCTCCCTATTTAAAACCCTACCGGTTGTGTGATGACTCTATGCCGGACTTAGCCTCTCAAAGGGAGTATGGACACTCTGATGTCCACCGAGCTCCTGCTTCTGGTTTCGTGTACTTATTGTTCTGCCAAGCACTTTGATACAACGCGTGCATTGAAACAAAGAGGTAGAAACACAGCAAAATCAGAAAGATAAATATATAGAACTGCTGTGATGCAAAGTAATGTGAGATGACTATAGGACTACTTAAAGTAGAAAATCATAGTCCAAATTACAGATATGTTCACTTACACCTTTTCTTTTTTCACATTGACTCATCTTGAAATACATTTGGACCGCTTCTCTGATTTCTGTAGCCTCACCAGTTAGTGTGAATTACATTACAAGGACATTGGGGTGTTTTCTTTAGCTGAGAAAAACTAATACTGAAGTAAACACACAGATAATTCCTTCCCACTAACCACCTGTTCTCCACCTTGCCTGGGTCAGGGCTCTGCCCACACCCTCGTGGCTGGCTGCCATTCCACTTCGTTGTTTGGAGACAGACTCATAAATCTCACCCAGTAGTAGCAGGGCATTGTCAGTTGTATTAATCTCTTACGCTTCAGTTTCCACATATGGAGACTGAACAAGAGTCTTGGTAAAGTATGATGATGCTATGTAACCTGCAGTGGAAAGGAAAGCAAAGGTGCTGGGAGAGATAAAAAGGCCATGGGTGGGTGTGCTTATCGGTCAGAGCTGTAAACTTGTATGCTGTTAAGGATGTGTATTTGTGTATCTACAAGCTTGCTTTATACGCATTATTGTATTATTATGCATACATACATACGTAAATATCTGTGTGAGTGTGTACTCATACATATACATTCATACACACACAGAGACACGTTTTAGCCCTTTTTAAATTTGAAGTTCACAGACCAAATCTCAAGACGCTCTGTGTGTTTTTTTCTTTCCATAAAAATGTAGATATCTACTAAGAAAACTCGATTAAATCCAAACAAACGTACAGTGGATTTTCCTTTTACTGTCAAACATGCCAGAAGCAGAACACTTGAACTAACATAAAATTTACCATTACAAATTAAATCCAGGAGGCACTTGTAAGTGGAGATTGAGACTTCAGCCTCTGTGGCATGAGCCCCAAGCTTTTAGTCACATTCAAGTTTTGCCTTCCCCCTTGCTTCTGGACTTCCACTGAGTGTTTCTCACCTCTTTCCATATATTATTCAGCCAGAGAATAGAAAACTCAGTACCTGTAAAATCCACAGAGATTTGCAAATTGGGATCTTGGCTGATTCAAACCTTGTCCCTTTTTGTCTTCTGTGATGTCTGATCTAACTTTCCTTCTTCTGTGCTCCTCTTTCTTCTCTCTAAACTGCCTGTCTTTCCTAATTTTTTCCATATGTTTCCATTTCTATGACTTCTACCTCAGTCCAAATTTGTGTTTTACGCTGAATAAAATTGTTCAGTGTGATGCTGGAGTTGGTGTTACCAGACGTACATCTTGGGTTTCTAGTATCAGATAAGCCAAAAGACATTTGAGAAAAATTGCAAACTATGTGCCTGTCCTCTCGAGTCACAGCTAGCTCAATGAGATAAAGTAGGGGAGTGGTACATCCAGTAGACACTGCTACTGTAATACCATCATGCTGCAGGACCGGTATGCTGAAATCTGTTTCCTGGGAGACATCTGTAGGGAGCTAGCTCCCCGTTGCTCTGGCCACCTCTCTATCACCTAGTGTGTACCCTGGAGTCCCCCTGCAAAGCGTTGTGAAGAAACTGTGAAGTCTCTACATGATTACCCTGGTAAATCTGGTCATAGGTATACAGCATGGCTCTACTACCACCAAAGGGAATATTATCATGAAGGTCTAAGGAACCTGGTGGCTAAAGGAGTCATGAGTGAGTGTATGTCCACCATTCTGTGTGTCCTTTGCTGTGTATGTTCCTCCAAAATGCATTTATGTTCAGGAGGTATGCATATGAGGGTGGTGGTTATTTTTAAAATAATCCATTTGCTAGAGTGGGTGAGAAATATTCAGATGTTACCAATAGCTCAGCCTTACGAACCACCTTCACATTTTTCTCTAACATTATCTTAAGCAACTTCTGTAAGGGGATATAAATGACAGCATGAGAAATAGAAAAAAATATATTGGTCACAGCTGTTTGAGTAACATGGGGTCCCACCCATATTTATGACCCTTGCTACAGACATGTAGCAGCTTAAAGGCATACTGGAATACTGCTGTTTGCTCACAAAGGCCAAAAAAGTTTTCCCACCCAAATATATGACCCTTCTAGAGGTTATCGTCATCCTCTGAAGCACTGAAGTTTGGTGCCTGTAGACAGGATGTACAAGTTCTTCTAGAAGCATGAAAATTCACTTGTGTGGTAACCTTGTCTTTCTTATTTTGTTAGGGTTAAACCAACCGATGGATTTGGAAGGGATTCCTCTCCTCGCATTAGGATGGCAGGAATGAAAGAATGACATTTTCTTTTTTTTTCCCTTTCAGTTTTCCACCATTTTATAAAGCACATTCAGCTTCCTGGAGACACCTGAAAATGTTGTGTTGCAAATTCCCTGCTTCTGCTTGGACTCGTTTTTCCTCTCTCTGTTTTCCATGGAATATTGCTGGTTTTATACCAGGAACTACTGCTACTGAGCACTGCTGCTAACAAAGCCATTTCTTGCAGATCAGACTAAGCAACTCAAAGCCTAATTTACAACTGCATATTTGTAAATATCTACTCTCCGCAGAGAGAAGGAAATGAGAATACTATAGTATCGATGCATTTCTGGCATTACTGTTTCATGTCCATGGACTCAAAAACACATCAGTCAAACACTTTTTTTTTTGTTTCAGGAAGTCACTGAGTGTCTAAGTTGACCCCGTTCACTCTTCCTAAGGTATGAACTAATGCAAGCACTGGGGAACAATTCTGTGCTGTGAAGTGAGTGGTGACCTTGCAGCAGAAGTGGCCCTGAAGGCAGGTGCTGTGTTGGCACTGCGCTGCCGGACAACCTGCCATGACTAGCGTTCTCGTTCACAGAGGGTCCTGCCAGTGCCTGAATCCTTCCTCTGTACTCTGCCATTCATGCTCACTTCTGTTTGTTCTGCCCTTGCAGGAAACTGAATATTTTTTGACAACAGAATATTGAGGGCTGGCCTCAGAGAATACAAGTAAGACACTCCCCTAGCTTTACAATCCCAAATCAGACTTGGCATTGAGGCAATGGCTTTTTCCTCAGGGAATGCACATTACTGGATAATGGCTCACCAGAGATCCATTTCTGCAGACTGCATCAGGCTACAAAATAGTTGTGTCACAAAACCAGAGGAAATTGTAAGTGGTAGAGACTGACTCAGCACAGTTATCTCTAGCTAAGCCTTATCAAGAATCCTTTTGTAATCCCTTTGCTCTGCAAGCCAGTTTTGGGTGTGTCTCAGAGGAAAGCTTCTCACTAGCAACTAGCATTGTTTCACTAATTTTTCAGATTAAATGGGAAATATTTTTTGCTGCATCATGTGTGAGTTACAGAACAGATCACAGGCAAGTGATGCCCAGTTCATAATGCTGAGCAGATTTCTCAGGGCACTGGAAAAAGCCTATTCATTTTACATCAGGGAACTGATCTCATGACCAATAGCTTCTTCAGATACTCACCACCTGGCTCAGGTCTTGCTCTCAGGATGCCCACCTGAATACAGAGCTCTTCTCAGTTGTGAAGTTTCATAAATATCTAGGTGTTCCCCTTCAACAAGCTGTCCACTGTCGTAGCTCTCCTGGATGCTGGGCAGCTTGCTTAGAGTTAGCCTGAGAGTGTCTGCGCAGTTGCTGACCACAGCTGTAGATGTCTCCTCACACACATTGAGGGTCTTCCTTGCTTATGTGAGGACCCAGGTTCAAGGGTGTAAGAGTGGTCCTTGTAAGACCACAGAATGGTCCCATGAAGGGAAATGACAGTAACCATCACCACCTGCTGGAGATCCATAAAATCACAAGCTTTTGCAGATGACGTCTTCTGTTTCCCTCTTCCCACCCGTTCTGTTCAATTGTCTGATGATATCTGGGTGCCAGAAAAGTTATCTGCCATGCCACAGCTATATGACTTGATGCCATTTGTGTAGAAGCTCTTACTTTCTTGGTGCATTGGAGTGACTAGAGAAGAGTTGCTTTTCTATTCTGGGGCTAGTGGTAATACAGAAATGTAATTTCTGTTCTGCACTGCAAAAAAATGGCTCACCTGTTAATTCCAGCTTCTGGCAGGCAACCTTTTCTACACCCCCAGATCCACTTCTGAATGGGACTCACCGTCTTTTGCAGAGTTTTGTTGCCAGGAACTTGCTTCCAGTTTCACTGAGTGGGTTAGTTTATTTGCATAAGAGCAAGTCACCGTGAGGAAATGTTCAGCTGAGTAACATTACTAACGTCCAAAGTTCAGTCTTTGGGAATAGAAACTGAAACAAGTGTAAGACTAATAAAGGGACACCCATCAACCAAGAGGTAACAGACAAAGCCAGAAATATCCATGGCTGCTGAAACTGGCAGAGGTAAGTACATGTATATGAAAAGCAAATCTATTTCTCCATATTCAGTGTAGATATTTGCTGTAGTTTTATCTAAGGAAGTGGTGAATACAAACAATTGTGTGTGTTGGCACATGAAGGCACACAGAAACTCTCATGGATTTGTGAGTGTTGTCTCTTTGAATGCATTACTGTATCTTAAGTCTTAGGTCCAGCTTCAAAATACTAATATAATTTTGTTAACCCTGACATGGCATTAGGCAGGAAGAATTAATATTCCAAAAGGCCTCTTAATGTGAAAAGAGATCTCAAAGAAAATTAAGAATGGAGAAAGTTAATTGGCGTAACTTTTCACCTATTTTATTTTCAATGCAATAAACAACTAGAAAATGCCTCTTAAGGAATCAATGCAATAAGGCTGTGCAAGGAGCTGATCGGGTCTCTGTTGACATGGAAGGCTCTTTTATTCCTGCTGAAACGTAATTTCACTGTGTATATTTCATAATTCCTCATCTTAAAGAGCTAAAAGCTATGGAAAAGTGCCTTTAGTATCTCAATTCTAAGTAAATTAAATCTTTTATTCGATAAAATGAGAGTTCTTAGATTCTTAAGTTTGCTATGGATGGACTTTCACAAAAGTGATAACTTGCCTTGGTCACCTGCAATTGTTTTCATCTAGACCCTCAGCTGGGAAGGGATGAATGAGTCATAGGGTCAAACTTCTTTCCACCACAAGAGACAAAATGTATATAATCAGGCAGGTCTGTGGTACCACCCCCTAGGTATTTGTTAGTCAGAAATCACCCTCCTTTCTGCACTGATATTTTTTCCTTGGCACTGATATTCTTTCAGCTTTTTAAACAGTTTCATACTAAGAAAAGAAAGAACTGTTGGCTGTGAAAATGTTTTTGTCTAGATTGACATTATACCTACCAACAGGAAAATAGCTCAAGTTTTGCCTAGTGAAGTGGTTTGGAAGATACAAAGGGAGAAGAGATCTGATTCTGCTCTTTGGTTAGCCAGGGAAAAGCAGATTCAGCACTGCTGAAATCAGTGAAGTTACACTTGAGTGAGATCACAGTCAACCCTATTGTGTTAAAGTGACCTAGGGTTCATGTACAGTATTTAAACAACCATCAAGTTTAGCTCCTAAGTAGAAATCCACCACTTCTGCATCCCAGAGTGGCTATCTTTCTGTGCAGGGATTACTTATTAAGCCCTTTTAGATAAAATAAATTTGGCAGGGAGTGTATAGACTGAAAGGGGCCAGGTCAGGAGGTGTAGAGTAAATTTTGTTTTCTGATCTGCTATCCCCAACGACTCACAAATCTTTTCTATATAGGTCCTGCACCCAGAGAGAACAACCAAGGGTAAGAGATATAGTTCTGTCAGCACATGCTGCCTGTACCCCACGGCAATTTCCAGAGACAGGCAAAGCTAAGAAGCCTTGTGCCTTGTTTTCCTCTTACTACCCCTTTCCCTGATCTTCCTTTCCAGTCATCTCACTGCTTTGACCAGTGCTGATCTCAGAGTGGGCATGGGGTTGCTTATCCTCCCAACACTTCTCAAGGAAACACCTGGGTGTTTCACCAGGGCCACTCTAGGAAAATAATTCTAGAGCCTTCATCAAATTCCAAATTTAGATCATTAGATTGCAATATTCTTCAAGCTCATTTGTGATGGGAAAGGCTGAGAGCAGGAGGCTTCGCTGATGTTGAGAGCAGGCAATGCACAATGGGACCAAATGTCATTGAAGTGCTGGGATCATAGTACTGCTGGTACTTTTGTCACAGGTGGAAGATACAGCCAAGAGACTTCAAAAGAAATTTTTTGCCTGGCCAATATCCAAAGGTGGTGTACCTGCTATATGAAATCAGGTGGAGCAGAGGTACCATCTGGAGGAGCTGGTGCTCAAACAGTTCTACCCAACATGCTGAAGTCAACTTCTTGGAAAATTGTTTCAAGGCCACGCCATCAGTTTCCTGCTCCATCACCTGGGCCCTATCTACTACCCCCTGTGGGAAATGCTCCAAAAGAATTCTGGAGTTCCTGAAGGTACATCCCAATGTGACCTTGGAAATATATGCAGCCAAGCTGTTTAAGCACCTGGATATCCGTAACCAGCAAGGTCTCAGGAACCTGGCAATGAATGGAGTCATTATACGTATCATGAATCTTGCAGGTAACCCAACTACTCTTTGGCTTTGTCTAGGTGTGGATTGAAAGTTCTGGGATTATGTGCACTGTCAGCAGTTGTGCTTTGTAATAGTGGTGATGACTGGCATTGGGGAAGACTAGTGAGTGTAAAAATGCCACTTTCATCTGCCTTATTTCTTCCCCAATCCCACACA
Source organism: Scopus umbretta (assembly GCA_013400535.1). NCBI lineage: Eukaryota > Metazoa > Chordata > Aves > Pelecaniformes > Scopidae > Scopus > Scopus umbretta. Next base: position 7,359 of record VZTL01029161.1, read on the forward strand.
GCAGCAGGACCAGCATGGTTGTTTCCTCTTGCCAAATCTGAACGAGGAGATTTGTGTCTTACTCTAGCCATCCATCCATGCCTCCTTTATATAGAGTGAAAAATCCTGAGCATAAGACAGAACCTGTCCATCTTAGCATATATATGCAGATCAGCTTGCCAGCTGCAGCAAGTAACTGGTTTACTTTGATAGCTAGAGAAGAGACGGAGACATATCTAAAGGAAACTTTCAGATGATGCATCACAGAGGGCAATTGTATCTTGTATGTTTGTCTTTCTGTGTGTATATCTTGCTTGCCTGTTGATGTTTGGCTGTAAAACTAGTCCAGACAAGTAGCTCACAGACAGGAATGTACATCTGAAGAGATGAATCTCCCATATATGTCTGGATTCTTATTACTGGAGTGTGCATCTACAAAACCTACCAGATCAGATGTAAACTTAAAGGACATTGCTTATCTTGGGGAACATGTCTCTGGGATTATACCACTAGAGCATTGCCAGAAACTCTGTCCATCCTATCAACACTAAGATCAATATGAAACTGCTATATGTTAGGGTGTTCACTCCAGGTTTTCTCTGATCATTGAGAAAAGTCAGACATTCATGACTGAAGCAACAAATTTATTGTCTTACTGAAAGCTGCTGTAATTAAGCACAGGGCTGCCAAAAGGTATGCCTGAACAGCCCTGATTGCATGCGCCACTTCCCTTTACAGGGAAGCAGCCTGCCACTCACTGATTCCTTCTGCCTTGGCCAACATGCTCTGGCTTTATGTCCTGATGTGCTATCTGTGATAGGGGTTGCCCAAGCCAACGTAATAGTCTCTCTCTCTCTGGCAATTCCCCTTTTTAGACATATTGCTATTTGTAGAGTTTTGGTTCCCCTTTCCATTAACTTATTTCTGTAGTTGCAAGTCATTGTTGGTCCCTTGCATGAATACTTTCAGATGAATATCTTTTTCTTGCCCTTTATCATTGTCTTACTGAGAAAGAATTGACTTACTGACATATTGATGAAGAAAGAACTGGGCATGCCTTTTATCAAGAGTGACTGGGTATCTCTCTTTTCAGATTACAGTTACTGGTGGAAAAGATTTGTTGCATATGAACATGGAGAAGATGATTATTGGCCCTGCAGCTTCAGTTCATACATCTTTCTGAATTATATAGAGCTCCGTCATATCCATTTGGTTAGTAGGTGCTTGAAGAAAACGCTGAAAGTGAAAAGTAATGCAAAATCCTAGGAAAAGGAGGTCTGGAGGATCCTGGTAACGGTGTTAGAAGAAACAATAGTAGGAAAATACACATGGGCTTGATGCTGCATGAACAGAAGGCCAAGCAGGCAAGAGATTGACAAGGACTATGCTGCTACATTATGCCTTTGTGGTCAGGAGTAGAGAAATAGATTTAGCAATGCTCTCTTTTTTTTTTTTTAACTAAGGAAAGGGTAAATTATTTTAACCCTTTACATGGATCAGCTACAAGTTCATTAGCTTGCAGCTTACTAGAGCTATTTGATCCCTAAAGCTCATTCAGCTGTGTAAACATCATTCAAATACACTCTTTCTGCCACTCAGGACAGGGCCACTGATTTTAGTTAAGTTCTGAGCAAGTTCAAAAGCCTAGATGGGTGGATTCACTTTCAGGATCAGAGCTTACACATGAGAATATCATACGACCGAGAGCTGCATTCCCTGTTTATTGCAATCCATACAACTGCAGAAGTTGTTTGTATCGACTGATATTCTACTATACAAGAAAGCGAAGGTGGTCTGCTGAACAGGAGAGAAGACCAGGACTGGAGTTAATATCCCAGCTGAGCTACCCTTTACGGGGCAAGCCAGTTCTTGCTTGAACTGGTCCCTATATGTAGAATGGGGGCTAACAGAAGGCACGGCAGGAGATAGAGGAAGAGATGCACAGAAATAATAGTAATAGTAATAGTAATATAATACTAACATTAATAACATTAATAACATTATTATTATTATTATTAATAATAATAATAATACAGGAAATTGAAGTCTAGAAGGAGAAAAACTAACCTGTTTGTAGGATGCTGTAAATGTCTTGTTTTATTTCTGACTGAGGAAAAGGTGCACATTAGACTTCATTTCAGTTCCATCCACCCCAAACTTTACATAGGTCTTTTAATACCTCAGGACCTGACCTTCTAATTCTAACTGTCTGAATAGGACATTCAGGTGACAGAATACACAGTCAGTGGCATTATCCAGTCAGTCAGCTGATCTAACAAAGTAGTTAATGCGATGTAACAGTTTAGGAGATATTTTTCCCTTGGCTTTCATCCTTCCAGAGTCTCCTAATGTCCAAGATGATTCAATAACTTAGCAGCTTACGCACAATCAAATGCCTAGTGTGATGCTTACCAGGGAGCTGAACAGAGCTGTCTGCTAAGTGCTTGTGAGTACTGACAAACTACAGCCAACTCAGCACAGTTCCCTGGGCAGCAGTACCAGGCATATATACCCTTCAGGTCTTGGTTTTAGAGAGCTAGTAACAAATGACCTGTCTCCTCCTGTTCCCCTGGCAACCTCGTTGATTATTGCGGAGTCCTGGTGGCTAGGAAGCTTGCACTGGGACACTCATGTTGAAAGTCAGGCACTTGCTCAACTGCTTTGCTGTCTTGGCCAAACTCAAGCCACCCCTAAAATGATGGTGAATAGGGCCCATTATCAGTAGTTCTGACTAACCACCAACCCTCCACAGAAGGAATAAGAAGGTCTATTTGCTCAGCCCCTGTGAACACCCAGCCTCACTGTAATAACTGTACTTTTTCAGATAAGTCTCATTGACCATTGCCAGCTGACACAATTCTTGGGGCAGACCAAGACCAGAGCACAGAGGTATAATGAGGAGAATTCATTCCAGGCACATGCTCCAGAGAAATACAGACCGTTTTGTCAAGTCCTGGCCTCCCTGGCACAAGAAAGACACTGAGAAACTGGAGAGAGTTTGGTGGAATACCACTGCAATGGTCAGAGTGCTGGAGCACTTGTCCTACAAGGAGAGGCTGAGGGAACTGGCTTTGTTAGACCTAAAGAAAAGAAGACTAAGTGGGATCTAACTGCAGTTTTCCACTGCGTAAAGGCATCAAAGACAGAGACAGACTCTCCTCAAAGCTGCACAGAGGGAAAATAAGGCAACAGGCACAAGCTGCAACAAGGGAAATTCCAAGTCTCCCCCAACAGTGGTGCTGTACTGGAACAGGGGCCCAGGGAGGCTGTCAGACCTCCATCCCTAGAGACACTGAAAACTTTCCTCTGATCTGCCTGATCTAGCTTTGGAGTTAGCCATGCTGCAAACACAGCTTTGGACTAGAGACCTCTAGAGAGCCTTTCTAACCCCCAAAATTCTGCCTTTCCACAGGACCTAGCTCCACTTCCCCTGGATTCAGCTACCCAATCTGCCACCTTTTAAAGGCTTCTGTTTCTGAGTGGTCTGTCTTTCTAGGAGGGGTTTACATAGCACAGTAAATTCCAAGGTGATACCCTGTTGTCTGGAAAGCTGTGTCCCAAGGGAGATTATCTGACATGCTGAAGGTGGATCAGAGCAATCTCTTCGATTAGATGCTGTATTTTCAAACTCTGTTGAATAGACAACTTCAAGCTTTTGGCATCTAGTTTTTAATGTTCATATTTCTTTCTTCCTGCTAGGGACTTCCTCCATTGCTGGCAAACTTTGAATACTAACGAGCATCAGCAGCATGCTTTCAAGCTCACTTTGTGCATCATAACATTATTTACAAGACTGGAAAAGCCAGTCCCTGGCAGTCTTCCCTTCTACAGCCTTGAACTATGAGTTTCATACTGTCACCAGAGAAGACTCTTGTTACTGACCGGGCATTGCTAAGTATTGGACACAGCAGAAGGAGCACATGAGAAACCATCAGGAAGTTTGGATGATGCAGCCAGGCAGCCAGACAGCCAGAACACAGTGCTCTGGGCCTTTACAAGGCTTCCTGAGAGTTCAGTGTGCCCCAGGATCAGGCCTTTTGTGTCTGCTGATTCTGCAATCAGATTTTGCGACTATCTTCTTGAGAAGCCAACGAGTAACGTTTTGCCTGCTCTGATCTGTTCCAAAGAAGTAATCAGAGCAATGCATTCTGGTTTTGAGAATTTCTTATGAAGATCACTTTTATGGCTATGTATATATGTTTCAGAAATTACTTCATGCTATTAGTATTTATGTAATATTATTAGTATTATATTACTGCTTTTATTACAATATAATACAATTATATTACTAAGGATTATATTGCTTCATTTTAAGGTTTTATTCTCCCTGGTTTTATGACTATAGAAACAATAGAATAAAAGGGAAAATGTCAACTCTGTGGAAACTTTGCTTTTCTTGGTCAGTTCCTGGGCACATATCCTTCCCTTGTAATTCCACACTCTGAAGTCCCAGCTGTTCATTGCAAACTGGGGGAACACAGTAAAAAATCTCTGCTTTTCCAGCTAGAAGCACTGAGTGGAATGGTGAGGTAGGAGATATTGAAAGCTCTGAGCTATCTCAAAAGGCAGAAGTCAAAACCAAGATACAGGTGTGTTGGGCCTTGCAGCAATTTTCAGTTTGCACTGCAAATAATGCAAAACATCTCAATGAATCATGTTGGGAGCTCCAAGTTTCATGATTCCCAGCCTCTCCAAGCAGGAGTCCCACTGTATGATTCCCACTGGGGAAATGTGCAGCTGCTGGGATCTGCAGCATGCAGTTACAAATGATTATTTGAAGAATAGGTAGGGGCTGGTGGGAACCATGCCTATCTCTTCTAGTTGATTAATGCTTATAGCATCCTTTGGCCACACCAGTCTCCAGTCGTTTAGCAGACAATCAAGAGAAGCAGAAAAGTTGCAGGCTGAGGAAAGAGCTCCAGCTCCTGCTGTCTGAGAGAGTATCTAAAGTTGAGAGCAGCTGGCTGGGGAGCGTCTCCTGCATTAACCAAATAAAATTAGTCCAAGCAATGTATAGCATGGTTAAAGTTTTCTTCCTCCTGTCCAGGTCCTCAGCCTGGATGTCACATGTCTTCTTTCCTGCCATACTAGTGTTAAATCTTTGCTTCCTTAGGGAGAAATCAAATCACTCGATCAACATGAAGTTGAGTACAACGGGGTCCATAACCATTCAGCAACATAACTTCTAAGTTACTGGTCTGCTGTGAAATGTGGCAACTGGATTTGAACCTGATCAACATATATATCTTCAAACATCTTTCATTTGTGTCTTGCTTTGAAACTTCATTATGTTACAGAAGTTAGCTAGCTGAGTCCCATCTGAGAGTCTAGAAAGTACAACAGCACAAAGCTATACAACAGTGTGTAGCGTCCATGGCCAGAACAAAATGGAAACCCTAAGTGTTAAGAAAATCTTGCAAGACCTGAAGACCCATCCATGTCTCTTGCATAAATGCTTAAGCATCATAGACTCTTGCTCACAGCTTAGCATTGCACAGAGAAAGCTTTACCCATAGCAGTGTGGAAATTACTGATACATTGCTAGTTCACATGAAATAATCTTAAAATGCTGGGAGGTGTCACTATGTTCCTGTACCTCAGAATAAATATGCAGTCAGACTTTGGCCTTGGAATGGTTGGAGCTCAGTGTACCTAAAACTCCAACTCTCTGGAGGAAGATAGGAGCTTGGGTGGCCCAGGTCTTTGGAGTAGGATGATGACATTGTCTGGAGAATAAATGAGATGTGAATTTGAATTAGGAAGGGAAGGTGGGTTTATGGGAGAGAAATCATTTGAGAAGACCCAAGAAAGAGAACAGGAGTCTTCTGTAAGTAGCACTAGGTGAAGGGGATTAGATGATCCAGAAGCTAGGGCTGTGTCAACCACGTTGTTCTACATGAGAAAGGACCACTAGTCCATTAAGGAATAAGGTATACCAGTCCAAGATTAATCTTAATCCTATAACAGCAATATCGTGACCTGCTTCAAATTAATTGCTTTTTCCTGCAGTATCATCTGAGGGTGAGTACGGACCCTGCAGTGAACCCTCCAGTTTTGCTCCTGACAGTCCAAGGCCCATCTCAGTGAACTATTACTATGAAATAGTTTTCCTGCAGGCAAGGTAGAGGACAGTGCCTTTACTGCATGACAGAGGGGTTATTCCTGGCACACCAAGAGGAACCCTATTCTTGCTTTGAACTTCAGCTAATACTCATCTGATCAGCCCCAGTCTTGGATGAGGGTGGGATGGTGGCCAAGGGAGAAAAGCAAGGGAGAAATCAGGATATACAGCAGAACAGAGGGCAAAATGATTGATAGAGGAGGAAGAAAATGAGATCCCACTAAGCTCCTGTTTCATTTAACATGGGTCTCTGCAGCATTATCCAGCGCAGCTTCTATCAGACAGGTGGTGCAGTAGATGTGATTCTCTTCAGGTTGTGAGGAATACCTTGGGAATTAATAACAGTAAGTTAGCATGAGAAGAATATGAGATGGATATGCAATCTGATGATTTTTGGACACACATCCTGGAAGCTGTTTTGGGCCTACTGCTGTTCCATCATCCCATCTCAAAGCAATATTGGCAAGTCCACTGGCTCTTCAGGGAGCAGTGGGTGCCTGCACAGGTGTGTGCTGTTTTATGTCCCCTTTCAGCTCTTCAGTTACAGTTTTGACTCGCTAACTCTTACTCCCATTTTCATTTGTTGTCCCCTGTAATTATCTGGTTTTCTGTCCAGCTTCTTGTTTGTCTGTTCCTCCTTCTCAGTAAGGCTAATCAGTCTTGCCAGAAGTCCCAAAAGAAAAACACAGCAACAACAGCTTCCTGAAAGTGAAATACTAGGGAAGAGAAGAACAAAGTGAGAAGATGTAATACTTCTCACCTGATATACTGCCAGGCTCCAGCTCTCTTCAGATCTTCCTGGGCCAGATGTGGTTTCTGAGTATTCAATAGCCCTTTCTGAAGTGTAAGCAGCTGCACTGCTCTTCTGGGAGAGGAAATGAAGCAGAATCTTGGAGACAGCTGAAAGCAGAGACAGCATTTTATGGAGGCTATAACAATTCCAGCTTGAGTGTTATCAGGGTCCTGTAGCCCTGCCCCAGTACAAGTGAGTCTGGGTCAGAGGGGTGAAGCAGATATGTGCCCATTTGCTCAGCAGCAATCCTAGTCCATTAGGCAAGAACTTTGCAGTGGTGACAGTCCTGTAATGTGTAGGACTATCACAAAGGCAGCAAGAGGACACATGACAAAGCAGAAATGATGAACAGGGCAGTGTGAGCTGCTCTACTTCTAGTGGAGCCTGGACTCTGAAGTGAACAGTGTCACAGGCTGGTGCCACTGTCCCCCCAGTCACATCTGGCTGGGGATAGTCTCTTGCTACAGCTGAGCAATGAGTTGTAATGAGGCAGGGATCTCTGGCACCTCCACCCCTGTCATGGGTCACAGTTCTGCTACTGCTAGTGTCAGCTCTGGGTGTTACAAAATCATTCAGCTGCACAGAAGTGCTTGGATTAACTGAAGTGCACAAACTCATTTTTATTAATTTTTCAGCCTGCAGGGTTCTCCATGAAAGGCTCAGCCCTTTCCCACTGAAGGCAGGAGGACAAACTTTCTCTGGTCCATTTGGAAGCTTGCCAGTTCAAAGTTAGTCTAGTGATTTTTTTTTTTACACCAGTTTTAGCTGCCAGAGTGAACTTGCAATCTGCTTTATCCCTGCTATGCTCCTACTGGTATGGTAAGGACCTAGAGATGGGTCTGCCACACTGCTAGCCTATAGAGGTAATAACCACAGAAGAGAACTGGTCTACTCTCATCTTCTTCTGTCCATCTGGACTGGTGAAAACATTGTTCCAGCTTATAGAATAGGCTAGCTCTTAACTGTGATTAGTAAGTGATGGAGACATCAACATCCTCCCTGCCTTGGAACTTGGGTGCCACCTGGACTCACCCGTGTGAGGAGACAGGCCCCTTGTAGGCAGGAAGATTACCTCTCTCAGTATTAGCCCCACACCTTTGAAAGTCACATCAGCCCTTCAACTTCTATGCTTCATAATAATAATAATGACAACAGCAGCAGCAATGGTGTTTTAGCTATATCTTATGCGGGTTTGGAAGCCTGAAGGGAAACCTGCCTATCACAAAAGTGTAGAGGTTTAAAAGCCAAAGGCAGCCTTCAAAATACTTGCCATACTTTGGCACCAACCTTTCTGCTCTGAGCTCTACTCTTGCAGCAACCCTTTTTCTCCTTCCCCTTCAGAGGCTCTCCTTATCCCTGTTGGTGTTGTCAGAACAAATGGTCTCTTCTGTGCCAAACTCCTTCACGTTTCTTCTGTGAAAAAAACCTGATTTCCATCACCGTGAGTATTTAATACATATGTGATTAAATCATGAAATTTCTGCTCATAGAAACAGCAAAGGGTCAGCACCAGGGAGGAAAGAAAAAGCTACCTGAGCTAGAGGACAATGTTGGACAGGAATACATATAGGCTAAAAACCCTGGAAGGGGCAAGTAACAGGGGGCTGGATCCCATGACCCTGAAGCCCCTTTCTGTCCTGGTTTCCAAGTACCAGCATGCGGGAGAGGGAGAGAGAGCAAGCGGGGGGAGAGACATGTTTTGAAAATCCCCCTTGTATTTGTAAGGGCCCGGAGCGTGTCTTTGCATTGTTTAATGGTAATCTGTTTCTTATTATTGCAATGTCATGTCCAAGGACGCTGTGTACTGACCTGGAGTATTGCTGTGTGCAGCTGTGGGAATGATGTCAGTGTCCTGCTTTTCAATGGGCATGTTCTGGGGGTTGCTGAGAGCCAGACTCTGGGAGCCGTTTGCAGCGAGGAACAACACCCCTTCAGCCAACACCCTCATAAAGGGTGCCAAACATTCCCGTGCACCAGGAGATGGCAGCCATGCCTGGTTTTCCACACCAATAACCATCCCGTTCCTTTTTTATCCTCTTTCCTCCGTTATCAAAGACTGATCCTGTACCTCGCTCTGTTGCAGAGTTGGTGCTTTCACAGAGCGGGTGGTGTTGTGGTTTAACCCT
>VZTL01029162.1:0-18307 GCA_013400535.1 Scopus umbretta
CAGGGAGCCCCCCTCGCCTCTCACCCTCCGGCCCAGGGAGCAGGGTCCGCCCGGCCCCTTTTACAGGTGTGCAGGGAAACGGGGGAGCAACGGGCTGCCGGCGCTCTCCTCCCAAGCATGTGCACTCCAGATGTGCCAGGAGTGAAAGCCAGCCAATAAGGAATATTATTTATAATAACAATAATAACAATATTAATAACATAAGAACATCTGGTAGCGTTTTTTTTCCATCTACCATTTGGCTGGAGGCAGAGCATCCGGGTGACATGACAATCGGTGTTTCTGTTTCCAATTTAGCCCAAGCTCAGCTGCTGCAGTGACTCAGAGACCGGCGCTTCCAGGGACACGTCCCTGGCTCCCGGGCTCGGCCGGCCCCGCAGGTGTCACTCCTGCCTCCACCGACAGCAAAAGCACCTAAAAATCGTCTGGGTTTGGTTTTCTTTATCGGCTGTTTCATAGGAGACTGCAAAGGGGTTTTTACGCTTCTGTGGCTCTTTTCCATCCCACCCTATGAGAGAGTGAGCCAACTACAATGGTGTGCAGTTTCAGGCTGAAAACAAAAGCTGGCTGTTTTGAAATCAAAACAGAAGTGGCTTTATTACACGTTTCATGCCACTGAAAGAATATTTGACTAAATACATATTTCAACCATTTTGGTATTGTTTTGAATGCTAAGGCTTTCAAACGTGTCCAGTAAATATATAACTTCCACCTACAAAGATTTCGGTTTTATTCGCAACTAACATGTAGCCTAAAAAATTAATGCTGTGATTAAAAACCAGTCCTCTAGCCTTCCTTTCCTCATTATACTGACAGAAAGCTAAAAGCAAAATTACCACAGCAGCTGCAGCTGCTGCTCCTAAACTATATATAGATAGTTGTAGTAGAAATCCTGCTCATCATTAGTCTCTCCCAGCACGTTGTAGGCTGGGGAGTTGGTTTCTTTGGGACCTAGTAGGTGAAGGATGGATTCCTCAGCCGTGGAACAGGCTTTTGCTTCAAAGCAGATAATGCGCTGCACACAGACTCTCATCTGCTATAAATTTATACAGGTTGATGACAAACTTAAAATGTGCACTATTAAAACTTCATGTTCAAGAATAATGTACATTTAAGTATTTGAACATTCTCCCTCAAGTCATTAAAGACTGAGATTTATGTCGAGCAAATGAAGAGGCCCCTTTATGTCTTTGGAGGCTTGTATCCTGTTCCTGTCCTTGGGGTCATCCAGCTCTGCACGTACGCTCAAGGACAAACTAGGCCCCAACACTCACTATATTATCAAATCTGCATACGAAGCAGTGAAAGTTGCTGGTAAACAGAAAATCTAGGCCTGTGGCTCAGCACTTGTCCAATTATTAAAATCAGTTGCTTTAGATGGCATCTTAAATAAATCCATTTCTCCTAACGCACTTTACACACCACCCTGTGAATAATAGGTTAGATTAAATCTAATTATGCAGCTAGACCTCCTATTTTATGCAGCTGAATTTATAGGGCAATGAAAGACTGCTCCCACCACCTCTGGCTCTAGCGCAGCGATTCTTAAAATACATAACGTGAAAATTTCAATAGCGCAGCACTGTTTGTAACTGGCAAAAGCCAGGAATTTGGGTTAATTCTACCTCCAGCCTTATTTTAATCCCCACGTAGCCTCCCTGTTGTCACAAATATTATTAGCATATGAAACCTGCTGACTGCTAAAGTTTGGGGAATTCCAATAATGAAGGAATTTCCATACCCTTAAATCTGACGCATTTTCTGAAGCAGATGCTCAGCTCCCCGGGTTGTTTCAATACTAGCTTACAGTAGCTGAGAGCCTGGAGCTCTGGCATATGAATATGGGTCCAGACTCTCAGCTCTTGGCCTGGAGGGCCAGTGGCTCCGCTTCCCTTTGTGGATGCTCACGATGCCACCCAGGTGGGGACCCAACGCCCACCTTCCTCCAAGATGCTGAGGCTGGCCCGGGGTGCAGTGATTATGGGGCAGCACACAGACTAGAAATTTGGCAGCTGAGCAGCCAGAAGAGAGGGGGAAGAAGCAGACCTGGGAAAAAGAAACTGGAAAGGAACAAAGAGAGAGATGTAATCAGAAATAATCTGAAGCAATGCTGTTAATATGTTATGCGTAACAACATCCTTGATGACAGTGCAGGGCTCTCAGCTTGGGCCAGGGAACTGTCAGCTAGAAAGGAGTAAGTTGTTACATAGGTTCATACTATTAATAGTGACAGTGCTCAGTAAATCTTACCTCGTGCATCGTAAACAAGTTTTTATTCCTATGGCTCAGAACAAGTCCTTCCAAATCCAGAATTTATTTATTTCTCCCAGCTACACAGACCAGAGGTCCAGCTTCACAGGCAGAATGGAAACACTGCAATACTGAACCCTGCACTGGTTGCATACAATTTTTTAGCATAAATAGGTATGATTCACCTTCCTCAACAATGTTGAGCCTCTCAGTTCAATTTCTCCTCCCCTTCTCACACCCTACCTCCCCAAAACAGGGTTTCCCTTCCATTCTGCAGGGCATTGCCTCGTACACAAGCTCTTTCACTTTTTGTGAGCTAAAGAAGTATTGGTGTCAGTCACCTGGGAGAGGAAGAAGTGGGTTCTTGTCTCTGCGAGACTTGGTGCAGAGAAAGAGCGGGATCCAGATCTCCACAGTCTCCGGAGAGGTCTTGCAGCCTGGTGAGACAGCCTTGCCTCTGCCAATGCATCCTCTGAAAGTGATAATTAAATCCTTGAACCCAAAGATGACAGCTTCAATGGGGAGACTGAGGTACCTCACCACAAAGCTTTCTAATCCTTTTCTCCTAGAAGATGGGTTAAATAGCCCTGGCTCCCCCTGGCAAAGGAGGGGTTTGAAACTGGATGTCCCACAAACTGGGTAAGCAGGTAGAGCTGGAAGTGACTAAATCCCTTCTCAGTCCTTTGGGGTCTGCCTTACTTTACCCTCAGAGGTAAGCAGTGAGCCAGCCAGTCTTTGAATACCAAGTCTCTGTGCAGCAGGTGACTGAACACCCTCAGGCAGAGATGCTCTGCCCCCTAGTCCAATGTTTCAATAATTTATTACCAGGAAATCCTGAATATCAACATTGACTTTCTGGTAAGATTTTGGTTTTTAAAATGCAGGTGTAGAAGGCTGATGAAAGGTCCCCAGAGCAATGTGTGTTATGGTGTCAACATCAGAAATCTCGAGAGAGTATCAGTGATTCACTCTCATATTTCTGCAGGCATGTCATCTGAAAGAAAAGCTTGTTTAGGGCTGCACATCATACTATTACGGAAGGACAGAGAAATCAAATAATAGGAGAAGGCACACACCCTTCTGGCCACACTAAAAATATCCCTAGGAATAAATACTGCAATTTATTTTTGTTGATTTATGCCTTTTTCCAAAGGTTGCCTTTGAGCGTCACTCACAGGCAAGACACCTTCCTCTTCTTCTGGGCAAAAACCCAAAACCCTTTCTCCCAAAAAACAGGCCTGGAGGGGAGTAGACACAGTCTACCTGGCACTTTAATGTAGGAGTCTCCAAGAACTTCAGGATCTTCCAAGTATCAAGACTCACAAATTTCCTTGCACATTCAGACTTGTTCATCAGTGGAGAAAAAAACTTTGACTAGATTTACCCTGGATTTCTGAAAATAATTTATGGGCTCCCTGAGCACCTGTGCATGCACTGGAATACTTGACACTTCCACCTCCGTACTTTTGAGTGCTTCAGCCACAGGACCACAGATTACTCTGTCTTCGCAAAGAGGACACTGCTAGCAGCAAAGCTCCCTCTTGACACCAGGTTAGCATTGCTGTCAGCAAGCTGTGGGCTCACACTGTGGGGGAAGGAAGAGAAAATAATTCTTGGATTCATAAAGAGAGGACCCTGGAGCAGTCAGTAAATGGGAGAAGAAGCAGAGACGACTAGAGCCATCCTGATTGCTGTCAGAAAGAGACTCAGAGCACAGTCCCTTCCAACCTCTTTATAAGGAAGAGCAAAAGACTAGGGCTGGGGAGGAGGTGAAGCCATCCAACCCAGTGAATCAGGATGGCCAGTCCATCTTTGCAATGGGTAAATGAGCTGGTCCAGCTCCTACCACAAAATAGCAGAAGCTGGAGGGCTAAGCCCACTTAACTCTAACCAACTTTTGCTAATGTGGGACCTTAAACCACACATTTTGGGGGATCAAGAAACAAGAGTGCTACTGGCTGCATTACAGTGAACAAAATGAGCAGCAAAGTGACTGCATATGGGTAATAAAAATAATAGCCGGTGGGAAACATGAGGAATCATTTAAATGATGCAAGAGAAAGGATATACATCTGAGTATATTTTTCATAGGCAAACAGATGAAAACTGGTCCTCCAGCAAAGCTGGGGTACAGCCAGCGACTTAGATGTTGCAATGTTTTAATTTGCAGATTTCCTGTTGCCTAGCAGACTCCTCAGCCAGGAATTAGACAGTCAAGATACGATTCCTGGGGAGAATTAGGTGCCTTAGAATAGTATTCCTAGAAACCGGCAAACTGAGCATGAAGTTATTTACACTGGCCTGGAGAAACCACAGAAGAACAGAACAGGACCACAGTCAGAGACAGCAAAAACCTCTCTCTCTCCTCAGTCTTGAATCTCCTCCTGCAGGTATGTCTTCAAGCCCAGTTAACCCTTTACCACAAAAAGACACTTTGCTCTTTTCTTCGCCTCCCATTGCAGTCAGTATCTCGGTAGCTAGATCACTCTCCACAAAGGAGGGAAACCTGCTTCAAACCTCCATGCTGCCTGATCTGCAGCAAGGACTTGGTCCTGACTGCTGCACATCACATGTGAGCACCCACATCAAATCAGGTTCACCTGCATCCTCTCCCTCCCCCAGCAACTATGCAAAGTGAAACGGCTTCAACAGGAGAAACTGAGACAGGCTCACCTTAAAACACCAGATGAAGCAGTGAGCTGAATGCCAACAGAAGATGTCAGAGTATGGCATTCACATTTTTGTTCCAAAACAGCTAGAGAGTATGAGTTTGCAAAAATACCCCACTTCCCAGGCCAGCCTTCTGTCTACTGGGCAACATCTGTCCAATACATCCTGAAAAGCCTAAATTATGGCTGCTTGCAAAAGCAAGACCCAGTCTGAGGATAAGTGCGAAGGCTGACCTACAGCTCTGATGGGGGAAGACATGCTCCATTGGAGAAGTTGCTCTGCAAGAACTTTGAGGTAAACGGGGCTCTGAAAAGACTGGCCACACCAAGACTGAGGCTGCGATAAGCATGACAACAGACAGAGGTTTAGGTGGACACCGCGGCCTTTCAATTGTGCCTAGAAATCAGGATTTAGGTGTCCGGAGAAATCTATCCATCTGATACTAACACAACAACCCCATAGCTGCCTATATTACTCACAGTCACGTGAAGATGCAGATAAACTTTATAAAAAGCTTAATGTGGAAGAGTTTCACAGCCAGCTCTGTCAGTATTTTCTCACCCCTATATTAGTCATGGAAAACTGACAGACTCGTTACCTTCCCTTGTGCTTGCTACCTTGTGAAAGAAGGCTCTGCTCTCCCTGAGGAAGAGACGCGGAGCTCTGTATTTCTTTTATATTGGATGCGATGTCTGTTGAACTCTGCCAGAAATTTACCTTCTCCTTATGCTCCCTTATTAAGTGCACAAGAGTAGTATTTATGTGAAATCAGCTGAGAGCTACATCCAAAAAACAACTATCCCAAAGAACATTTATGTGATTTTACCCGCTAACAGTAAAATGCTTCTGCATGAGCAGAATCTATTTAGGTAATATTATAATATGGACAGTTGTATATTGCCTGCAGGCAACCTCTCCACTGATTTTGATTGGTAGGCAGACCTTGAGGCACTGAAGAAACCTGCTTTAAAATAATTAAAAGTATACCTCTCACTGTCAAATTTGGAATACTCTTGGAAGTCTAACGCCAGAAAATCATTTTGAAATTGGCGTCAATTATATATGCTTTAGACTTGTGTTACAGATTTTTTGAAATTTAAGATAAATGTGCACTAAGTCATTTTCCTAATGATGCTTGCAACGCGGCGTCACTCCCAATCTCAGATTCAGTGGATTTCTGTCTCTGGCTGCCAGTGAAACTCTGTTTCCTTCTGTAGGCAAGTAGTTTTCAGTAGTGTCTTATCTAGCTCCTTAAGACAGGCTTCCCTACTAGATAAAGCACTGCAATTTGAAACCACGGGAAAGGAAACTGCAGACCTCTTTGCCCAGAATGACTGTAAACATGCAAGCAAACATGGTCTCAATAAACAAAAACACCTTTCAGTTAATGATGATGCATGCCGATAGCCATTTTGTTTTCTGCTAAGAGAATATTCTAGACTGAAAGGATTGAGATAAGCAGGACGCAAACAGTGCTGTTGATGTAGAAGTTTGATTTGACCAGTTAATGAAATGTGCCTCAGAAAAACGTACTGAATCTGATCTGAGTAAGAAGAGTCAAAAAACAGATAATTTTTCTGACCATACGAGACCATCTCCCACCTCTCAACAATACCCCAGACTACTCCTTTGTTATAATTAAGGTTATGTGGGGTATTATTGGTGGCAAAACTTTGTCAAATAAACAGGACCTATTTAGCAATCGGCTGGACAAAACAATAGCAAATAGACCATGAAAGCAATAATCCTGTGCTGGCAGAGATGGACACTGGATGATCAAATTGACCTTCTGCGTTTGAACCTTGTCATCTATCACTGGCTACGGGCTGCAGAAGAATGAAAAATGTGTAAGATGAAAACAGGTTTAACAATAGAAAAAGAAAACACAAATGCAAATGCAAAACGCAATACTCAAGATTGCTCAAGATGCAAATTATAACCAGACCCAGGGACAGATTAAGAAATGATGAGTATACTCAGAGTGCCAGATTCCAAATAGTAGGTTACTGTAATGCCTCCTTTTTAACCCCACTCAGTCACTTGGCCAGCAGTAAGCTTCCTTTGCAGGACTTGGATCTCCTCACGTTCAGGATGTAGGTAGAAATGCACATTCAAAGCTCCAATTTTACTTCTAGGTCTATGGCGTATTAGAGATAACAACCTAGACTTCATTTTACAACTGGAAGAGTCACAGAAAGTAACTCATCTCATCCGAGGCAGCTGAAGGCTGGATAAAACCCGTGTCTGTGGAAGATGGTATAATTGACACATCACCTCTGAATACAGCTCTATAAACTCTGACTTCCTAGAGGCTGTGCCAATGGTAGTGCTGCAATTAGCTGAAAAAACGCTTTGAATTTCTGCTAAACTCAGCCTGAAAATATTTGGTTTGTAGAACAAGTTAATCTGCATTGCTTCCATTTCTGCTGATTTGTTATCACTTTGTGCACATCCTGCAGCCAGCCCTGTTAGGCCAGCTACGGCCTACGGACAACGGCATGCTAAGTGCATCTCAACACTCTCGCCCCTTCAAGATGTAACCGCAGGAGGTTTCTCCATCCTTTTCCCCAGGCTCAGACCCTTCACCCCACCAGGAAAAGAGACTGTTCTCCTGCTCTAGAACTGCTCTCCTTCTCTCCTTTCGGAAACACTGGATTTGTTTCCCAGTTCCTGGTAAAAAAAAGCAACTCTAATGCATCCCCATTTGTCCAGCTGAAGCTCAAAAGCAGAAATTTTATAAAAGAGAGAAAAGAAGGAAAAGTGCTTGTGAGGGACCACAGCTCTGCTCTCTCTTGTCTCTGCTACTCAGCTCAAGGTCCACAGAGCACGCGGTTTCTCAACATCAGGAGGTGCCTGGTAAAATGATTGCACCTTGCTTCAAACATGCCCACAGCTTCCAAGAGGGTTTGCTGGGAAGCGTCACTGCCTGCTGGAAAGAACAATGGGACCCAGTCACTCAGCCATGAGTTTTTATGGGTTGGCAGGACCTACTGGCAGGTGTAAAGACATTTTTATTATCAACACTTCTAATCAAATTCTTTGATTACTAGATTAAGCTAAGATTTTGCAAAGTGATTAGCTCAATTGCCAAAGATTTTCTTACTTATTACTGACCCTTTTATCCAACAAAGAGTGGGACATGAAAGGTTCATAGACTTTTATATGACTACATCATTCTTCATTTAAGAAAGGTTGAGAAATACTACCCTTATTCAAAATATTCAAAGACGTTACAAATCCCCCTGCTCTCTGCCATATGACTTTCAAAGCTAGATTAAGAAGGGAAAAATATAACCTTAAAACAGACAGATCAACCTCGCCCAAGATCTTAGCTGCAATAGAAATGGAGCTGGAAGTATATGAATGACCCTTTATTTTGCAGTTTTCCAATTTCTTCTCTTGCAGGTAGAATTAATAAAAATATTTAAAATAAACAAAATGAATAAAAGTTTAGGTTCATTCTATTCCTCAGGCTCTTTAACAAAAGCAATTTCTGTCCTCCATCTCTAACAAAAGGTCCCCAATCTCAGCATTACCCAAACAGCTCTAATAAACAGTTATGGGTCTCCACTGAACAATTTCTTTGCAAATTGGATTGACACAGAACAATTTCCTTGGCCAAGAAAACCAAGAATTCAGCCAAAGAAAGAAAAAAAAAAAACACCTTTCCCCTCAGTTTTCAGGCAAACACACAACTGTAATAATACTTGAGCATATTTTATCATCAAAATCAACTACTTCACTCTTAAACAACTTACACTATTTAGCCAACCATCCAACTAAACTGCTGGTCTGTCCAAACAATTAGTCATATTTTAAACCAATGATAACAGGCAAGATTGCGGTTTCCATAATAAATAAAGTGATCATTTTTAGAAGAAACCATACTTCATATCTGTTTCTCCAATATATATGTTATTGTATGTATATCAATGTAGTTAATACTCAGATGACAACTGATGGAGAATAGTAAAGGAACCGAGGCTGGCATAGATCCTACCTCATCCTGAGTTTCTGCTTCTGGGACAGGAGTCAGGAAAATGAAAGGTCTTGGTAAACTTCATGCTGTCATAAGTAATGAGTAGGAAAGAGGAAGGTAAACCCACAAAGAAACCAGAACAAGATGAGACCTTGGGATTTCAAACTCTCTTCCAATTCATATAAACAGAGGCTATTTCCTTTGGGTTTAAATCCCTACCCCCACCTTATTGCTCTGTTGCACATTATAGGTAGAGATCCCAACCATTTACCTGACTGAATTACCACAATATGTTTCTAGAAGAACTGCTGTCACTGGGAGAACTGAGGTCATCGGTGCCCAGCCCAAGAGATTGGCTGCTCCACCACCTGCAAAGGGGTGGGCGGTTTTACTAGCACAAAGCAGACATGTTTGGAGCCAAGCACATGCCGTATTTTGGTCCATCCAAGCCCTGCACCTCAGGGCACAATGTCCTGCTTCAACAGAAAAGGTATCGACAGCACAAAATAAAGCAGCTCAACACCAATGCTGGCTTTCCACCACGGTGGGGAGAAGGGAAGAATGGGTGTCCTTCTTGGCCTGTGACACCCGGGCACAAATCCCTTTCCCCTCTAACCACCCATCTAGGCAGGTGCTAAGAGGGGACCATCACTGGCTGCTGGTGCATCACTTCCAAGCTGGCCACAGCAAGGCCCCCTTTCTCACAAGGACCAGCTGAAACAAAGACTTGGGACCTTCAGAACACAAACCCAGGCTTTGTTGAGCATTTTTTTGGGCTGGGTTTTGTTGGTTTTGGTTTTTGGTGTTTGGTTTTTTGGGGGGTTTTTTGTTTTGTTTTGTTTTGTTTTGTTTTTTCCTGGCAGATATTTATGAAACAGGGAGCACCTGAACTAACTGAAATCTAAGTAATGATGTGGGGACGGGAGAGGGGGAGGAACAGTGAAAGGAGTGGAAAAGTGGAAAAGCTTGGTCATCAGTAATTCCTTACCTATAATAACTTCTAAAGCTGGCTAAGCACCTAAGCATGTGCAAAACTGCACAGACTGAAGTCTTCCTCTGGATCACCTCCAAAACATTAATTACAGCATTCAGAGTTAAAAAATATGCATATACAATTATAATTAATGAGATTACAGATTTCGTGAGACCCCATCGTTTCCAGCTCAATGTAAGAACAATAATTTTGGAGGGGTCAGTTGCCCTTTCTTATCCAAAAGACTTGCGCCAATGTAAAATTACTAAGTGGGAGGAGAATTAAAACATGTCACTGGAAACTGGACAATTTAAGTCTCTGGAGATATACATCTGGTTTTATAGTTCATTCTTTGATATTTTTCTTAAAAAGCCTGAAAAAGTACAAGCAATTGAATACCAATTAAAGTGTTACAGTGTCTGCAGGGCTTTTTTTCCATTACAGGTTCAGTAACCTAAATGCGGCGTTTTAGTTACTTCTCCGGAGTCCAGATTTACAAACCCCTCCCCTGCCCACCAAGCCTTTGAATGCTGAAAATCCTGATTTATAAAATCACATACTGAGATCAGTTCTGAGGAAACTCAGAAGCAACAGTGCAGTTATGTATCTGATAGGACAGCCAGCAGATAGGGAACGTTTCAAAGAAAGGCACCCCATTTGTCCCACTCAGGCCAGCTTTATTTTCGACAGCGAGTCCAAGTGAAGTACATTCAGCCACTGTAGATACAAAGGCATCCTACAGTTACAGCAGGGACTATTGCAAACTTACAGCACTTGTGCTTTGAGTTAATAAAGCAACCTGTGGGACTGGGTGCTTAATGTTTGTGATTCAACAGATACTCTTTACCCCCTTTTTCAGAACTTGGGTATTAACACGACAGATGACTTGGACACTTTAAAAACTGCTCTATCCCGCTTTCCAGATGCTCCAAATCTACAAAGCACAAGGCAACTGGTACCAAAATAATCTTTGGGTACCAAGCTTACAGACTGGCAAAACATTAAGCCAAGAAGCAGTGAGATTTCCTGCTCTCTGCCCAGACTATAAAGAGGATGTAATATTTCATGGTAAAAGATTGCCATGGAAGATATTTGCCTGCACTTTTTTTAATAAAGTCTATTTGGCAGCTATAGGGGAATGGACCATTAGGTATTTTTCCATCTCTAGCGCCTATTATTCTAATTTCATCTAGGAATAGCAGTCCAGTAGCAGTGAAGACTAGAACAGTAGAGTTAAATACAGACATAAAAACACAGGCTGCTGGAACAGCCAACATGATCAGTTGTCCATATCTGGTAGCCAGTAATCTGATAGTCTAGCCTCTTACCTTTAAGACTGAAAATATCCATCATCATAGAGTGGGAATTCATTTCTAGAAGGACAAACAGAAAACTTTGAAAATAATCTAGGCATGTGCAGGAGGTACCTCACCACTCTGTCCTCTCTCTTTGCGCTGATATGTTGCATCCTGTGAAGAAGGCTAAGAGAGACTCTCTGAAATGTTGTGATGTTTTTCTCTTCACCTTGTCACAGCTCTGCTGAGTGATGGAGGAGTATCTGAATGGTCTATTCTCTCTGGAGTGAGAGAATAGTGTCAACACTGCTCTAGATTTCAGATCTGGCAAAACGTGCCTGAAGGTGACATGGAAGAACAGTAAGTTTTAAATGACATCTCTGTTCTCGTATGACTCCTGTATAAGGTCTGCCATTAATAAGATAAAGCTTTCTTAAAAATTAAATGTTATTCTTCTGTCTCTCATACTGAGTATCTCAGAACACTGAGTTAAATAAGGCAGGCACTTACTTTAGATGTGGAGTGATAAGCACCAATTACTCACCAGTTTTAATGAAATTCTATGAGAACATTTTAGACCCAGCACCATTGCTGCTCACCAACTAGCAATGCTCCATAGATAAAATAGTCTTTCCTGACATTAGCAATCACAACCATCTGTTTTTTTCTTTGGAAACCCTAACACAGTTGGGTCTTTGGTGGAAAAAATCTTTCAGACAAGCTTTGACGATAACCTCTACAATAAAGGATTAATTCTCTTAGTTTCCTAGGTCTTGATCTGTTTGCTGTAGTTCAGTATAAAATAAGAAAGTACCTTCCTTACAAATGACACGTCAGAGTGAACGAAGCCAACTGTGCAAACTACAACCTTTGAAGTTTTACCTAAAGATCATACTAATTGTCCAGAAAAATTTAACAATCATTGGCAAATCCACTTGCATTGTTGCTCATGGTACCAGGCAGTTTACGTAACCTTTATTTTGTTCAAAAGAATGCACAGTATATTGTAGACAGTTGCTTTATAGTTCACCATGAATTTCCCGACTGATTTTAAAATCAGTCTTTCTTTCATGTATTTTCAGTACACTCCTATGGATCATTGGTTCCTTCCAGTTAGAAAGCAAATGAATGTAAATGGTGCCCACAAGCACTAAAATATTAAATGTTACAACAGAACCCTACAAAATTACGAGTCTCACACATAGATCCATATTTAGATTTACAGATCCAGAACATTTTGCTTCCCTGATCTCCTAACACAGAAAAAAATCCCAGTGGTTGTACGGCATTGTGAGCTGGTTGTAATCGACCCTTGAAGAAAAGATGGTGGAGTGATTTGGGAGCTAGCCTGAGACTCGGGAGATGTTCATTTTCCTGCTCCACTATGATGTCATGTATGACCTTGGGCAAGTCACATTTCTAAGACAGGAACAATATCTATTTCATAAGGATCTTGTGAGGACAAATGCACTCAAGAACGCAAGACACTCAAATAACAGAATTACAGAATCACAGAATTGTAGAATGGTTTGGGTTGGAGGGAACCTTAAAGATCATCTAGTTCCAACCCCCCTGCCACGAGCAGGGGCATCTTCAATGAGATCAGGTTGCTCAGACCCCCGTCCAGCCAGACCTTGAACACTTCCACAACTTTCTGGGCCCCCTGTTCCAGTGTCTCACCACCCTCACAGTAACGAATTTCCTCCTAAATCTAATCTAAATCTACCCTCTTTCAGTTTAACCATTACCCCTCATCCTATCACTACACTCCCCGACAAAGAGTTCCTCCCCATCTTTCCTGCAAGCCCCCTTTAAGTATTGAAAGGCAGCAATAAGGTCTCCCCAGAGCCTTCTCTTCTCCAGGCTGAACAACCCCAACTCTCTCAGTCTGTCCTCATAGGAGAGGTGCTCCAGCCCCCTGATCATCTTCATGGCCCTCCTCTGGACCCGCTCGAGCAGGTCCATGTCTTATGCTGGGGGTCCCAGATCTGGTGGTTTATATAAATACATAAAATAATTATGCAAGCTCTGTGGCTGGAAGCTTTGCAGGATAAGGAATCCTAGGTTCCCAGCTAATTTGTAGAAAGAATGGCCACAGCGCTATATAAAAGGAGTCTTCACCTTGCATTCCTGAAGGCAGACATTCAACATGGGAAGGTGTTCTCAGCCTCCGAGATGAATACCTACTTGCATTTCACACACAGAAAACCCCTTCAGGCAGGATATAAGATCTGGGGTACCCACTGCAGTCACAACTGCTGCTCTGTCACTCTTATACCACTTCATCATCTCAGTGTATAGCGCACAAATACCCCCACGAGTACACACGTAGCATCTCGTTCCAAACACCTTCCAAAACTCCTCTGTGTACTGCTGTTTGCTGGGCAACTGACTTAACCTCTATACAACACTGCTGCTCCCCCAGACTATTCAGGGTGGGATTAACTAGTCAGTGATTTCTGGTTTACGTCCTGCTACTCAAACCTTACCCACACAGACAAGGACTGTCTCACCACACCACACTCAAGAGAGAAAAAAAAAAAAAAAAAACCAGCACAGCCTCACACCAACTACCCAGGCATGCTCTCTGAAATGCCTGGGTCAAAAAGTTGCAGCATCCAAATTAAAGGAATCCCAGGCCACCCCTCCGTTGGCAGACAGAGAGGAAAGAACTGATTTGTCAGTAAAAATCAGTAGCCACTGAGATGCAAATCCAAATAGGACAAAGACCAAATCAGAAACACATTATGCTCCAAATGGGCCAGTTTCACAGGGTTGGAAACTATTACGAGCCAAATCAGCTTGGAGAGAGAATTTTTTAAAGGAAAACAGAAGTAATAATTAGGAGGTATTAAAAAAGAGAGCACTGAATACCTAAAGATCCACAATCACATACAAAAAAAGGAAATTTTTGCTGCTGTGACACACGCTGTGGCTGGACTTTTCTACACCTTAAAACCCTCTAGAACCTGAAGAGAGGCTGCAAGTGCCCCAGGGCTGCAAACCTCTTCACATCCCTCTGAGGTGCTACATCCCATGGATCAAAAGCCCAGATGCAGCTCCATTACTGATCCTCATGGTTCCTCTGGGTTAACTTTGGCACACCCTGTCCCTGGATCACAAAAAGAAAGCTCTCAGCAGCCACAACAGAGCTCTTCATATAAAAGAAAAACAATAAAGCATAAGTTGCAAGTGAGTAAATAACCCCCAAAAGCAATCCTTCTCACTTTGGTTTATCTTTCCTTTTCTCAAAGACACGGTCAGTCTGTGTTGGGAAAGACAGCCAATGACTTTTTTTCTTCAACCTTCCAGAATTTTACATTTAGCAAAGCCCACTGTGACACAAAAGACCATCAGCTGCTTTACTTGTCCTGCCAGGAGGTTCTTGGGTGATTCAGCAAGGAGCTGCACAGTCTCCGCAGTCAGCCTGAGGTCTAGGAGCAATGTGAGAGAGACCAGTTTCATGACCACAGCGAGCTGTTCCAACAGCTCACCTCCGATGGAAGGAAATTCACTGCCTTGCAGTAATATTTCTCAGCAAAAAGAATAGTTTTATGCTGGCTTAGTCAGTTGAACTGGCACAAGAAAGGCTCTAGTAAGAACCAGAGACAGTGCAAGAGTGGGCAACTCTGCTGAGCACAGCGTGAGAAAAGCCAGGACCAGGGAATAAGGAAAAGGCACAAAACCCCTCTCCTTTCAGCAGCACTGCACTGTCACATTAGCTTCCCTGCTTCTGAAACCACAGGCTGAGGACTTGCTGCAGAGCAATAACTCATCTGCAGAACCGTTCATGAAATGTAATCTGGTACTCCCAAGCAGGATTTGTATCTCACCCATCAGCTCCCCAAAGCATCATACATATAAAGTAACAATCTAGTGAAAGGGGAAGTAAAATTAGCCTTACAAATATTTAGACAGCACATTAAAAAAGGAAAAGGAGGCAGCAACTCGTAGAAATCATAAGCCCGAAAACTGATAAGGCAGCCAAAAGGACAAAGGGAAATAAATTCTGTGACCGCCAAAAGACACTAAGAGAGATTTTGATGTTTGGGTGTTTGCTTTTCTGTGTGTTTGATGAATTCTTGGGGTTTGCTGTGTATCAAAAATAAATTGGTTCATTTTTGGATGGACAAAGTAGAGGAAAATGAAGAGGCAGAACTATTTCATAAATATTCTTATTCAGCGTTATAGAAGCAGCAGCTGATACACTTATATGAAATGAAGGTGAATTAAATGGCCTCACTGTAAACAAAAGAGTTTCCGTAAAAAAAATAGACATTACCACATTACCAACTAGAGTAATTCTTAAATGAGCAAGTATGAGTTGTGCACATCCAAAAGCTCTAGAAGAGCAGACTGACAAGTGGTCTGGACTTACTCCTCTCCATTGACTGGAAGGACACTAACATGACTGCTTAAGATATAGGTGTTGGCATGAAAGATTAGGTAAGTCAAACCTCAGTCTAAATATTGATTGTCAGTGTGTTGCAGAAGCTTAAGCTATCTGGAATGAAGTGAATGTTGTGCCAGTTTGGTAAAAAACAAAGAAATTATTGGCCTGACAACTTGATCAGCGGTACCAATCTTGATATGAGACCCAGTTAATTAAAAAAATTAAAGAAGGTTAAAACAATCAATACCACTCAAAACGGGTATCTGGAAAGCAGGCTTTCCCAAACTTGTAGCAATTCCTGAAAGTCTGCTGTTTGAAATTCTAAAAAATAAAACCATTGTATGGTGTAAAGAACTCAAATTTTGGAAGTGTCATTCCCAAATCATGCCTGATTTCCATAAATCAAGAGAGAATGAAGCATCATGGGAAACAACAAGCTATTTTGTCCCATTCGTTGGTAGTAAGTTAAATGGGTAGCTTTTGTTAATCAGGTATATATTTCTAAAGTACAAATGATTCTTAGCGAGATGAAAAATCAGAGGAAGGATTCAAAAATCTTCCATATCTTGTTGTTCTTGTAGAGTTGAATGAATTAAAAACTTTGATCATATTAAACTAAAATTGTGTAACATTCATAATTTACTAGGTTACTTTGTTAAAAGCTTTAGCTTTTTCAGGGAGTCCATTTCAATCCATTATTGCTGTAAGGATCACATAGGCCTTACTGTCAACAAAGAACTTATCCATGTTATCTTTTACCTAAATTCTCTCCTCTGAACGGCATGCATTATTACCACTGGATACAATGGGAATTGCTGGTGCAAAAATGAATGCTCCTTGTGGCTTATATTACAGACTTTTAGATTCTGACATGCCAGCCTAAGAGTTACAAGTTGATGGAAAAGTGAGGCAAGCAATTAATTTTTTTTGGTATTGTTTCAAAAGCGGGATTCAAGACCTGCTGATGGTTGATAATTAGAAGATGATTAAACAATATATCTTTAAAAATAACCAAGTCCAAATTCATGCCTTGTTTTTGCACTAACACTATAAACAGGTGGATTGTGGCAGATGTTTTCAAGGACACAATCTGAAGGCCACAGCTTTATAAAGGGCTTGCAGGGAGAACACATTATCCTGAATAACTCTTTCTGCTCGTAATAGGATGAGTAGAAAAAATCCGCTTGTTGTTACAGAACTCAAAATGCATTTGCAAAGGTGGCAGTCAGGGAAGAAGTACTTCTTGCTCACAGACCGTGCACGCTTGGTATGGAAATATGCAAGACGATGGCTGAAAATACACCCCAGTGCTCCGACTGAAAGACAGGCTGGACTTCGGCTGAAATGTCTCACTTTCATCTTTCTGCCTCCTTGAGACTACATCCATCCCTACCTCAAGGCATCCTGAGAAGGAAAGAAGAGCTCAGTCACTGTGCATTTCCCCATTCCTTCCAAGCAGACGGGAGGCAAGCTGAGGCAGCCTGTCAAGCATCTGCTCACAGCTCCCAAACAGCCAATGGTGAAAACCAGCAGCTAATGGTGACGACGAGCACACCCTTTAAAAAGAAAGCCCTCAGCCCAGCGGAAGTAAGTGGAAGGGGTAGGTCTCCTGCAGGAGATCAAAGGGGCTGCACGGCTTTTTGTGCCAGCAGGCACAGCCTGGAGACAGAAGACAACACTCCCTACACTGTCCCCCATAATGTTTTAGCAGTGGCCACCTCCTTCACAATCTTCAGACTTGCCCAAAATTGTAAGTAGTCCCACTGGGAAAACTGCTGCTGTTCTTCATAATGATCTACAGAATATGCCATAAATGTAACTGGTAGCATTTGTATTCCTTCTCCATGAAGGAGGTGCTCCAGGCAGGTCAGTGAGGCGCTCAGAGCATTTGCAGCAAAGAGCTCCTGCCATCCCCTCTGGCAAGCGCTGGCATCTAAGCCAACGTGCTCACAAGCAGCTTTTGGATGCCCTTGTGAGCTGCATCTTCACACCTGGAGGGGCTGTGCTGGTGGAGAGGGCACCCATGGCAAGGCCACGGGAAAAGGCTGTCAGTGTCCCATGGCACTGCCTGCATTCAGAGCACTGCCTTTTCTCTGTCTCAGTGTGGTTATGAAGAGAGGAACACACCGAGCAAGGTCTTAGTAAGCTCACAAGCTTCCAGAAGACTCTTCGGGCGAGAGGGAGGAGAGGAAGGAACATGGGCCGCTTGCCAGAGATCAATCTGTCCAATTTAAAGAAATTAATTTAATTGTTTGTGGCAGTAGGAGAGCTTGCAGCTGCTGGCTCCAGGAAGCCTGGAGAGTAACAAAACACGGCACCAACACTGCTAAAATTAAGCAAGCGAGGTGAGCTCCCAGCAGCCGGGACTCAGGAAGCTCGGTGGCTTCGTGTCCCTGCAATGACAGGATTGCACAGCCACCTTTGCCATTTTGAACAGTTACTTCCCAGAGTGGCGGCTCCCTCTAAAATCCACGCTTGCTGTTAACACGAAGAGTAGACGGTATGAGACAGCGCTTAAAAAAAAGCCCACCACCCTGCAATCAAAACCTCGCCCTGTGGAAGCCAGAGGTCCATCCCGCAAAGGGGAGCCCCAGCAAGCTACCCCGGCGGGTGGGAGCCGCGGGCTGCGTGCTCCATGCCCTGCACGCAGACGCCCACTGCCCCAGCCCAGGGAGAGGAAAGGCAGGCAGAGCGCTAACAACTGTGTAATTACAAAATTATGTTTGCTTTTTTTTTTTTTTTTTTTT
>VZTL01029162.1:18337-53447 GCA_013400535.1 Scopus umbretta
TTTCTTCTTCTTCCCTTCAGAAGATAAGAACAGTTGGAGAAGTATATGCTGTGGGGCCTCAGCAAATCTACTGCCAGGATTTGCTGTTTGAGGCTTTCATCCATCCAGTTTTAATCCAAATTAGTAGGAGCTTCAGAAAGGGATTCTGGCAAAGTCACAGCTGGAAAGATTTTCACCATTAATTCTGCCAAGCATATAAAAATACAGTTAAAAAAAGAGAAAGGGGGGTGGGTTATAACAGTTCTTGGCACAAACATGTTTTGGTTTGCTTTTAGAGTAATAACAAAAACCAAAAGAAAAATCTATATTTAATTAAGAAATAGTCCGTATCTTTGTCTTCGTTGACATCTTTACGTAAGGCTAAAAATGCTGCTCTATGGTTATTATAAAATTCATTTCCTACCGAGGTAGAAATTTTCTTTGCTTTATAAAGAGGCAAAGCGGCTGGGGGTGAGAGGGGAGGTCCCACTTCCTTGGCCCCAGCGGCACGGGGCCTGTGCGGTTTTTTGGCCGGTCATTCCCCGCAGCAAACAGCAGTAGTTTATCGAGTTCAGCCTGCGGCTTATCAGGTCGCTCCAGGGAACACCAGAACGGGGAGGCAGAGCAAACGCAGGCGGCGCTCGGGCGCTTGTGCGTATTCACCCAACACGCACAAGCGCGTTCACCGCTGGCCGTACCAGCGCCTTTGCAATTACAGGCCTGAGCAGGGGCATCACGCTACAGAAGCAGCAGCAGCTTTCCGGCAACCGCTATCGAAGAACCACCCGTAGGTGCACGAGCTCCTGTGTGACAGCTCCCGTGGCAAACTGTGGAGCCTAAAACACGACGTTTTGCAAACGCCAACTCTGGCAAAGATTTACTGATTAAGTGAACCAGCTCCTTTTCTCATGGAATTTTGTTACTTTCTTCCAGGGAGTGTTGTGTTAAGGAATGAGGTTCAAGCAAAGGCATACAGGTCCTCTCTGCCACACACATTTTGGAGAGTGAGTAGAAACTTCCCAAAACTTTCTGCAGCTGCTAGGGGTTTGTTTATTAGCAAGACACAGGGCTGTCTCCAAGACAGAGGCATGTGTCCTATGGTGCTTCTCATGATTCTGGTTATCCCAGTCTCTGCCACAACTGTTATCGCAATAAACACATTGCACCTGCCCAGCGCTTCTAAACTCAGGATCTCACAGCTTGACGCGAACAGCCTCAAAACAAACCTGCAGAGCAGAACAATTTATAAAGGCGTGAACTGTGGCCAGAGAGGCATCATTCCACCCGTCACATACATTCACATGAAGAACAGGACCACAACTCAGTGGAGAAGACTGCCTGTGTGTAAGGACCTATCCTTCCAACTGAATAGGTCCAACTACTCACAAGATTTTCTCCACATAGCTATGTTTCATCTCTAGCCAAAAAACACAGTATTTTATGAACCTTCCCTATTACTTGATAAGAATTTTCATAGCTAAATTTATCCTGTACCCACTTGCATTTCTCCTAGTGCTGCATTCAGTAGAAAAAAAGATAGATCATGGATTAGTCTTGCCTCTAAAATGCAATCATCAGCCTAATTCCCAGTGTTCAGTAGAAATCTCTCATATCAGCCTCAGGATAAAGCAAAGACACTCTGGGCTGTCCAGTCATGGCACTGAACATCCATCCTTAGTCATCACTCACAGACATCCCATCTTTTGGGACAGATTCTTACAGAAGGAAATATTATGATTAATTGCTATATGACTATTTTGCCAACAGTATCTCCTTACGGATGTTTAGTTAGGAGTTACGTATTTGATTAGAATTAACTAATCCTGTCAGACACAGTAACATGACCTGTTATTTTGCACATTATTAGTGAAAAATTTATGAGAATGAATCTGTGAAGTACAAGTTTTAAACTAGAATTTTATACAGCAAGTGGCATTTTCATTGAAAAAAACCCTGAAAAGTAATTTTTTCAATAAAATTTAGTTTTGGAGAGAATTAAAACACTGATAATACTATGCTGTTTTGACATCTTTAAAAGGTAAGAATTTTTTTTATTTTAATCATTTTTATGCAAACTAACAGAAATTTTGGATTAGAATCTCAGATGATCCTTGGCAATCATTGTATCTTTGTACAGAATAGTCCCTTTCCAGCACCTGAAAATTGAATTTGAAAAAAATTAACTTTTGGGGGATTTAAATGAAGCAAAATGTCCTGTTCCCACCCAGTTGTACTCAAATACTCCTTGTCAAACCTGACATGCAGGGTCGAAGCCTCCTGTGCCTGGGTCTGCTGTGGGTTGTCAGCAATCTGTAATGCATCTCCTGGACACCTCACTGAGTGTACAGATACCTAAGATCTCAGTAAAGACCATAAGATCTCCCTCCTAGCCATGGATTTTACCTTTCAGCTGCGCACCTCATTTTAAGCAACCTGCAAGAAATAAAAAAGATCTCACTTGGCAAACCTGTCTTGAGGTCCAACATCCTTAATGTAGCCAGACAGATTGTCCTTTCTCCAGGACCTTGGGTCTGATGAGGCCTTTTAGCTAACAGAGAGCTGACATCTCTTTTGAGCAGTGTTCTCCCCATCCATAGGCTCAGGAAAGCTGTAACTGATTAGAGGCACTGTACAAAATAGCAGCAGCCATGATAGAAAACTATAACAAAAACAGTTGTGAGGATACATACATAAACAGATTTTTTACAAGCCAATAAGCCAATAAGAGAACATCACCGAAATATATTAAAAAGGGTAGCATGGAGGCAGTTTCACTGTTTTAAATGATGTGATCACCAAAATCAATGACATAGGAGAACACGGTTAAAACCCCACATTTTTTCCAAATAGTAAACAGAAGAGAAAGGCAGAGAGGGATACCAGCCTCTTCATTCTCCTGGGTACCCACAACTCTTATTCTTTTTAAGAGCAGGGAAGAAGTTTCCAGACTGAAAAGACAACCTTGTTCAACTCGGGACCTCAGTTTCAACTGCAGACCAAGCTAAACGGCAAAGAAAGAATGCATTAAATTTTTCTTCTCTACTTCAGTGAAGGGGTGGAAAGGAGAGTCGGAAAAGAGAAACATGGTGGTGATGGGAGCTGAGCCAGCAGAGAACAACCTTGGCTTTTTGGAGGCTTCATCGGCCTCCTGTCAGCTAACCCCAGAGCTGCTTGCTGTCCGACAGGGAAACCCATAACCACTGCCTAGCATCTCCTCCAGTCTTGCCCCCTCCAACTGGACATCTTTGTCTCTGGAAAAACTGTGGCCAGAGGACAGTGCAAAGTCACAGGGTCACCATCTCTGTGACACCCTTCTCTGGCTGGTGGCCCTGAGGCTATAGAGTTGCCCTGATGACAGTAGAAATAACCATTAAGAAGAAATCTTGAAAAGCAGTGATAGAAGGAAAGAGAAGATGCAAAATTATTAAGGTGTTTCCTCCCTATACCATCTCAACAGTTAACTAACATCAAAACAGCCTGAGAGAAAGCCCATACTTTATCTTCTAGCAGCATTTTTCAGTATTTTTGGACAAGTGAGCCTTGACTGAGAATTCGCAAAAATTTGACTGCCTTCTGCCAACTGCCATGTGAATGGATATCCACAACCCTCTTCTAAGTCTCAACTCTGAGCTAAAATACTAGCCTAATGGAAAAAGAAGAGACGCCAAACAGTTAAGGACTTCCACTACACTCTGCCAGCCCTGTTGACCAGGTAGAGAGGAAGGAATGATCCACCAAAACCAAACTTCAAGAGTTGCTGTTGAAGCGCCCGTATCCAGTGAGTAGACATTGCCGCAGTGCATGGCACCAGCACAAAGTCCAGCAACGAATGTTGTGGAAAGAAAAAGCCTGCTCTACTAGAGGAGACCCAGAGTTAGATGTTGTCTGAATAACAGACACCAGTTTCTTAGGTTGGTTTAAGGCGAGGACTGCACTCTCCTTGAGATGACCAGCAAGCTGACACATCTGCTTGACTCCGCTTCATCAGAGTGGTAAACACAGCTTGAGTGGAAGTGGAAAGTTCAGCTGAGACCTTTATGTTCCTTCTAAAAAAAGCTCTTTGTATGCTTTTATTTGAGTCTTTTTGTTTTAAAGAGAAGACCAAGAAGCAGCAGGACTGGCACCGGTTGTCACAGCAGCAACAAAAAACATTGGTTAGAGTTTTTGTCTCCAGGTCTTGTTTCCACTTGGGTTCTTTGATGTTTAATGAGAGCTGAACCCATATTACAACCTTTTCCCTGGAAGAGATTTTTCTTTTTCTAGGTCTTTTTCTTCAACACCTCTGCCTATTTCAACAAAATTTGTAGCTCCCTGTTATCTGCAAGACCTCATCAAACCTTGACCTTCTGTCAAACTTGTTCAAAATGGCCACCAATTATAAAAAGTATTAGAGATAACAGGTAGGGCACACAGTTAATGCAG
Organism: Scopus umbretta; assembly: GCA_013400535.1. Lineage (NCBI taxonomy): Eukaryota > Metazoa > Chordata > Aves > Pelecaniformes > Scopidae > Scopus > Scopus umbretta. Next base: position 22,739 of record VZTL01029162.1, read on the forward strand.
AGAAAATCTATTTCTGCTACTTTTTCGCTTCCTCTTCCCATAGATACATGGGAAGCTTGGCAGCCAGGAGCACCACCACCAGGTAAAGGGATTCTGTGAAAAGAGGAGGCTCCTTCCCTTTGTTGCCTCAACAAATCGCTCCCTACTGCAAGAGACAGCCTCTGCCCAAATGACCTCGCAGCCATTTTCAGCTCCTCCCTCCATCCAATTTGCTGCAGCGCAACAAAGCGCTCCAAAAATAACGTTTATTTTTCAAAACTGGAAAATGGCACAAACCACCCCAAAGGAGAGAATGACAACGGCATGAGTTCAGTGCGGGCTCGTGAACTGACCCTCCCTGCCAGGGACAGGAAACTGGAACCTCACGGAAAGAGACTGAATGGAACCAGATTGAACAAAAGTGCCAGAAACCGCGGCCATCGATGGCCAAATCCTGCTGAAAGGATAACTCACCCGCCTGTCAGTCCTTTGCTAGAGCGAGAGCGCAAAGACTGTATCACGGCTCTACAGCTATAAATGCCTCTGCTTTGCAAGTCTGCGTGTACAACAGGCTGGAGCGTGCACATTGAGGAGAAATTTAGAGATCAGAAATACGTCCAAACGATAGCTTTAAAGTTGGGGATCAGCGGACCTTGAACATCTGATTTCAATTCTAAACTCTTTTTGATTAGTGGATGTTGACACAGTACCCCAAATACACTTACAGTTTCTGCTCAAAATGGTATTCTTCAGTAATGATAGAGCTGTTATGTATGAACTGCTAAACAGAGGCCACACCACCGCTGCTGAATGGACTAAAAGTTGGACCAGGCAGAGGAGAAATAAACTAAATCATTCTCTTTGAACAGACAGAGCCAGATTTGCCACTACCTTACATCTTGTATAACCATTTAGATCATGTCTATGTAGGGTAACTTTTATGAAAATGAAGTTATAAATGCATAATAAATCCATCTAGAAAAATTCCTTGCCTATGATGAACAGAAAGTAATTTTAATTTGTAAAGTAATAAAAGCTGAATGCCAAATTGTAATGCTAAAATTGAAGTCAGAAGTTATATGAAGACAGGTTTTCAGAAGCAGTAATTTTTTGATGTAATATTTGAAAGTGATCAATTCAAATTCTGCTTTTGAAAATTTTCTGAGCTTTGATCTTGCTCCAAGTTTAGCCCAGAACAACTATTATATGGCTTAACATTAAAAGTCTCAAAACAAAGTGATTTATAATGGAAACACAGAAAATATATCACTATTTCAGAACTTCCTAACACATCACAGATTAGATCCAGAAGGTCAAAGTTGTCATTGAGTATGTGAGCTCTCCCTGCTGTAGCCGAGGACCACAACACACAGAAGAGCAAATTCAGTTAATGACCTCGATCAGATATACACAATGACTCCTGCCTTCCTAGGTATCACTGATTTTTTGGAGAGGCACTTAAAGATTATAATCTACAAAGACTGTAATGTGACCACAGTCGGTGACTTGCAGCAAGCTGAGAAGCAAGGCTTCCTCTGGCTGGAGCAAGTAGATGCATTCACCAACACCCTGCTGAAGAATATTTGACCACCAAAATGAGAAGAGCCATTGACATCCTGAATTAATGGGCTTAGTGGTTTTCAAATGAGGTATTTTCATGATGGACATGGTGTAGATTCAGCAAAGTTTGCCCTTTAACAAATACGGCTTCAATTTCAAAGATTTGATTAGGCTTAATACCATTAGGGAACCATTACTGATTTTATGCTGTTGTTGTTACTGCTTTAACTATCAGTTTCTGAACCAAAAATTGCAGACAGTTGGCTTGACCAAGAGTCAAGGTTTAGGAATGCAAAAGCAAATCCAAGGTACAGATGAGCTTCAGATGTGGACAGGCTTCACAGGGTTTAATGGGCTCTCCAGAGTTTGTCAGGTCACAGAGGCTTTGGGGGGGGTGCATGCGTGCGCGTGCGCATTTGTTTCTTCATGTTTTGTGTTTGTTTTAAACACGGCTGGCCTCAGCTCAGAGCAGTTACCGCATGCAACAATTAAAAAAAAACTCACAACAATCTTTTGTTTTATTGTATACCATTTACAAAAAAACAAAACAAATAAAAATGATCTTCTTAATAAGCAATCCTTGATCACCACCACGTGCTTCTAAAACAGCCAGATGTTCACAGTTTAAGAAGCCAAATAATACTACTACTTTTCTGTAAACATTAATGGTGAAAGAACAATAATAATGGTTTTAGTCAATCATCATTAGAACTTGAAAGTACAAATATAAATTAAATAAGACTCAAAAAACTTGTACAATAAAATCTGCTATAAACAAAGCTAATTAAAAAGAACTGCTCTCAACCTGTGTTGTGGGTTTCATCTTGTTTTAAAATTAAAAGCAGTATTTATTTTTCTGAAGCATCCAAATGAATGTTCATATCCAGATGTCCTTACAAAAAACCATGATCTTCATTCCTTCCTCATTTTTTAATCTGTTTATATTATATTTTACTTCTGATTGTCTTTTTCTTCCTTGGCAATCCTCTTTGTCACACCACTGAAATACTTCTCACGGAAAGAATTGTGTCCCCTGTATGGCATATATTGACCATCCAACAAGTAAGAATTCTGATCTTGATCCTGCATGGTATCAAAACGCGAGCATTAGATTTTACGGTAGTATGTTCAGCATGTATTGCCATTGATTTTCCTCCAGACTTTTTCAAATGATTACAAGCAAGAGTAAAGTTGTTGGGTTTTTTTTACAATTCAATGGCAAACATTTAAGTCATTAGATCGAGTAAAGAATTTCAAAAATAGAATGCTAAGGTTTCCATTAGGATTAACAAGAACATATACATCCTACTGCAAAGGCTTAACATTTAACATAAATGAAAATCCATATGCAATGCATTCTCATTTGACATTTGATCAAATACAAGCTGTAAGCAGACAAGGGGTTTTTGCTGGTTTGTTTGTTTGTTTTTTTAATGTACTCATTCAAATTTTCATTATTCTACTCTGTGCAGCAAAATTATGCAAGTTGTCAGTACCAGACATCTGAAGTTTTAACAGTGCTGCATCACTGGAAGTATCTCAGCTAACATCACCAGAATCCAGCCCTTGCATGAATGAATGAGAGCACAGGCACTATGCCATGCAGATGTTTATAAAGGAAAATATAAAGGTTAGTTTCCAGAAAAAATACCATCTGAAGAATTCAATCACTCAGAGGTTTGTGGAAGGCAGATACAAACAGAAGAGGAACACAAATGACTAAAATGAGTTCCTAAAGTTACTGAAGCGCAATGAGAGGATTTTTTTCTGGTGCAGTATTCCTGTACTTCTGAAAGTTAAAGTTGACACAGTAAATCCCTACACATAATACCTATTGGACATCAGCCAAAGACATAGCTTAGAAAATTGGCCCATTATATATATAAAGGTTTAGTTTGTGTACTGTGGCTTTATACAATTAAGATACTTGTCAACTAATGTTATCAACTGTCAGATGAACAATACATCAAACTTTAATCTGAGTGCTAAAGAAAACTGATGGCAACTTTTACAGTTTTACACTTGTGGTTGATGTCAGTCTATCACGCTCAAGAGCAAGATGGAACTGAGATAAAGTAGCCTCACACAGAACAACTGAACTATGCAAAGAGAAAATAAAAACAAGCATACAACAGAACTAAACCTCTATTCCACTAAATGTTTCTTCTCAATGCATCCTCATTGTTATAATTTAAGCAATGCAGCAACATACAGATTGGTTCATTACTTAAGTTTACAGTTCAGAGTTGTTTGTTCATATTTGAAAATAAGATTCTTGTGGAATGCTTTACCAGAAGTAGTAGGAACTTCTAAGTAGATTTAAGTCAATATTTTCATACTATGAAAGTATTACAATGCAAGGATGAACTGAATCCTAGTGGACAATCTTCCCCTTCAGCTATTTTGTAGCCTTTCCAGGCTTTTACCTAGCAAGATCAACATCTCATCTTGCTTTGGATTTCCTAACATGCATTCTAAAGGAGTGAAATAAAAGTTTTTTCAACACAGCAAGATGTTTGTGTGCATATACAAGTGCCCTCTTCTGGACACAATGAGATATTCCTATGAAGTAGTTCTCATCTGCTATCCTAGCAGATACCAGTAGCATGCCACTGGCTTGCTAAATGCAATTAACTTGCTAGATGTCAAGTGCCATGTGGATATCTAACATGTAAAACATGTACACCAGTAGCAGCAAATTAGTTCTATTTAAATACTGCACTGTGGGAAAACAGCAGGAGAAAATGACCTCAATAAACCTACTGCAGACAGAGTACTATCTATTGTATTTTGGTCACCTGTGAGAGACTGCCATCTCAAAGATCTGGAGATATTATCAGGCTGATAATCAACAGGCTTTTAACATGTCCATGAGGAAAAAAAAAATAAATTACTATAGGCAGACAGGAAACAAGGAGATTTAAGACATGCTCCTCTCACAGCCAGCCTGTACCCACTTCTCCAGGTCTTTTATGCAGGACCACTCAGGAAAAGAGCACTTATTCGTCCCCGAATTTGCAGGTCTGAAGTTCTTCTTTGACCTAAACATGTATTTTTGTACTTTTAGAGTGTGTTTTAATGATAATTCTACATAATTCACTTGTTTTGAGAAATGGATAGGATACATGAACCTGAAAGATAAAGATATTTGGGTCAACAGTATTTTAACATAAAAACAAATCCTCACAACCTCTAAGAGGTCACGCATCTGTACGCCATTCATCTCAATTCCTTAAGCAACAAAATGCTGATTCAGAGTGAAGGGAGGAAGGAAGAAAGGAACTACCTCCCTCTACCCTCAAGCTGGTTAGGGCAAAGAGAGGATATGATATGCAAGAGAACAAAATTCAAGTTAAACACAGCTGTAAGAGGAGCATCTGCATTCATCAAATAGAAACAGGTTTGGTGCATCACTCCACAGCAGAATCACTTTTGTAAATCCAGGTGTCATCAAAAGCTATGCAAATCGTTGCTCGCTAGATGAGAGGAGATCGGCAGTCAGGCAAGGACTTCTTGGGAGAGCTTACAAAGGAAGCTCCTGGCCTGTGTCACAATAATTCCAGCTTAAGGGCTTCCATTCCCTACCTTTTCCCCTGTACAGACATGAGTGCCCAATAAAGGTGGTAATTGCTTTAAAGAAAAATCAGAGATTGGGAATTGCTTCTTAAAAAAGGAAAAAGAAAAGAAGAAATCCTGAACTACCTGGAGATGCTACTCACTGTTGACATTTACTAGTCAAACAGTTTTATGAGCAACATGAGAACTGATCAAAGTAAAAGGAATTCCTGGATTTTAGGGACTAACGATTTCTGAACAAATTCTAACTTAGAGTGTTTTATAGCTACACAGGGAGCTGAATGGATACAATCTGAACACTAGGGATAGGCTGCATTTAACTATACAGAGATAAGAACAAAATTTAAAAATAATCTTCAAAAACAATTTGTGTGACTATTTGCACTAGAATTTGCCTGGGCATCAGGCACCAGCTTGTTTCAGCAAGGAAGCCAGTCAAACATCCTCAGTTATGCTCTATCTTGAGTAGCACAAATTGGTAGAATATGCACTCTAAATATCTGACAGGAATGTTTTGCAGCAAGAGAAGCTCTCTTATGGAGGGTGGCAGTGGCAGTGTCAACTCTCCCTCAAGTGCATTAACTGCCCAGTGCAATTAATATAGATGTTTTTTCCTTCCTCTTGCTCAAAAAAAAAAAAAGTTTAAATTCAGGGAATGGAGTTGAACCACAGTGGTTAAAGGGAGATACCTTTCCTCTTTCCTTCTCTTAACATGACACTGGAAAAGGAATGAGTAGTGCTTGTGATACACAGCTGTGACTAGGGATGAGTAGCTTTTTTCACTTATTTCCTTTGAAACAACTGTACATAGTTTTCAAGGCATAAAGTTTGTAATTGGTTATTCAACACAAAACAGTGGACTTCCCAAGAAATCATTTACAAGACTGATCAGCAACGATCTGCCTACTTGGCACCAAGTCAGCTCTTTCCCCAGTCTGCCAGCACTACCAAGACAACAAAGATTTCTTCCTTTACTTGTAAAGCTCAGAACTGAAGGTGTTTGTTAATCCCTGGTCATTCTTTATCATCATCCTTGGTTCTCACTTTGAATAATTTAAGTTCTCAAAACAGCAGACTAATTGCAAACAACAGTTATCACATAAAGCTTTTGCTCTAAATTTTTTACAATTATTTCTGTGACAACTGAAAACCAAAGCTCTCGTCGAAGTGCATGCTACCCAATTGCTTTTAGCTAATTTGAGTTTTCAACTCAACACTTCTTTGTTCTAAAACAAAGCTAAAAAAGGTGTTACTGATCCCCAATAAATAATGAAAGAGGTGGAAGAAAGAGGAGGAAGCTTAAAGATAACAAGAAAGCTTTGTTTTTCTTTAAATCTTGGCAAATACTAAGTGATATTCTAAAGGTTTTTATGAATCTAGCATGCCTCAGTTCAGCCCCAGGGTAATTACCCACATTCAGTTTTTGTTTAAAAAAAAAAAGTGTCTTCCCAGCCTTATCACAGCTTCCTAACCACTCTACATCTGGTGCTGGACAGTAGCTATAGAAACCACTTGTACTAATGTTACACAGCTATAAACAACTCTGAGCAGTTTTCAAATCAGGGATAACTGGGTCATATCCAGGAACAGACACTGCTAAATTCGGTAGGAAAAATTCTACACCAGTAACAAGTCTGGAGTGACTGTGTGACATGGAAATGCTGGACCCATTCAGCGTGGTGGATGTGTATGCACAATGCTTCAGAGTCCTTTCATGGGCAGTCATATGCTCAGAGTTTGTCTTGCAGTCAAGTTTTCTGTTTCATCTCACTACATAATTTCTAGGTGTCTCTCTTAGCCCTTGCCAATTACAGATCACTCCTCCAGTATTTTTTTAAGAAGTCCTGATTAGAAACTTCAGAACTAGGTAGCATTTACCAGCCAAATAGATACCATATATTCCTGTAAGACATCCAGCAGAGGAATGAAACAAGTATTTCAGCAACAGCTGAAATAATTCAGCATAGGGAAATCAACAAGCTTCAGAAAACGGAAAGTTAGGCATACTGTTGTAAAGAAAGAGAACCCCAAACAACCCTACAGTTAAACACTGTTAGTAAGTCCACGCCTTCTGAAAACAGTTGCTTGATCACCAGATATAGATTCCCAAGAACCCTTGTGGCAATAATGCTTTAAGTTTTTATACTCCAGTTTTCCTACCGATTAACTACTTACCAGTTATTTAAATAAAAAATAATAATGACAATTCAAATATAGGTGGCACAGATTGAGACCTTTCAGCCTTACATAACTATATTTTTTAAGGCTTTTGAAATATAAACTGGCACAATGGAAGGTACATTTTCACTCGATTCAGTCTGGAAGAATTGGTTCAAACCTCCTCTGACCTAAAGCAGAAGACTGGACTCCTACTAGATCACAGTCAACAGGCATTACAACACAAATCTACTCTGCCAACAGCTTCTTGTTCTTCCACTATCACTGTATTTCAGTTCTACATACGAATGCCTGCTGTCTTTGGAGAGTTGAACTGGTGTTTTTACTGCTTGAAAAAAACCTCTCCCTTCACAGTTCAATGAGGGTAGACTCACACTCAGTCCTGCACACTATAATATCAAATAGAAAGTTTTATTTCAGGTTTAGAGAGATATTGGGGAAATCCATATCCATCTACTACCAGAAGAAGGGACACTAATATCCATAGGAAAAAGTAATACATCGGGCTAGTAAGCTCTCACCTCGTATCACTTCTGTTTTGTTCCTCTCCCATTCCACACTCCTGTTCTTCACTTCTCTAATTCTTCTGCCTTCAGAGTTTTAGAAGACTAGACTTTGCTAGCTGCCCTCTACAACTGCCTTCATTCACTTTTATTATCACTATAAATTATATTACGAGCACAATCAAACTGCACCACCAATTTCATGTTCAGTAACTGATTGAATTCATCTCCAGTTAAGAGTTTAGAGCATTAATAGTGAAATCGAATTTGCTGTGAAATCTGCAATTCCTTATTGATGGCAAACACTGGGGAAATCGGGGGACTGCATAATGACACTACATGATCTGTAAAACATCTTAGGTATACTAAGCTGAACTGAAAGGTATTTGTGAATGCCTGTTACAAACCAGTTTAGTAAAGCAGACAGAAACCATCTGGAAACATAAATGCTTGTATATTCATAAAAATTCACTCCTCCATTTGGGAAAAAGAAAACCAGCCAAAGCTCCAACTACTGAATTTTATGGTCATATCTGGTGAGTCAGTAGTATCCAATTCAAAGGTTGTTCAGGATATTAAGACAGGAAAAAACATGTCCCAGGTAAGGGACACCAGGGTGGGGAAATCTTAGACAGTTAGACACCAAACAACAAGACCCTAAACCAAGGAGGCACATGGCTTCTGGTATGTTCAAATTATCTAAAAGACATCTGGAGTCCTGAGTGTATGCACCTGCACAGATTTATCTAAGCAGTATGCCCACCAACTAGTGTCAGGTGCTTAGAGCTAAGCATTTCCAGACATGAAGCTGTCAAAGCATGTACTGAAGAACAGGTGATGCACAAAAAGAGTAACAAATGATGAAAGTCTATTCACAAAAGGGTGGATATATTTTTTAAAATTAGAACACGTTATCCTACAGTGCTGACAGTAAGAAAGCTCCTGCAAAAAACCTCCGTGAACATCCTGAGACATACATGTCAAAAACATTCATAATTTACCCTCTTGGTTCGCTACTGGTGAAGCTGGCATGTCTGGCTCTGAACTCCACATACAACGTTTTAAAAAAATTCAGGTGTTGCTTGAGAATCTCAGTCATCATTAGCATTATGAATGCAGTACTGAAACCCTGCTGTGTTATTAGTGCAAGCACCATGCAGACACAGCAGTCTGACTGTGTCTCCTGTCATTTCAAATAGCTCTTCCAACTGACAAGTAATGTACTAAAACCAGTTGCTCACCGTTTCCGTTTGCATGTGTTTTCATTAAGCATTTGCTTCACCTTTGTTTAGCATCTCTTTTAACAGTATTAGGTGAGAGAAGTAGCAAGAACGGAAAGGAGACCTGAATACAATATTCCCTGGTCTCAGTGCCTCAGGAGAGGCACTTAGCATGCCCCAAACAAAAAAAAAGTCAATGTATTTCACTGTACTTTTGTCAGAGCTACAATATTATTTCAAACACTAAAAAAGTACCGCTCTCAAAATGAAGTAACAGAATTGAATACGATTTACCTGTACTGCAAGACCCACAAAGGCTTTTAGTATTTACTCAGGCATCAATGGGAACTTAGGCATCTATGCATCTCTGCGGATGGGTTTCACAGAGTTCAGTTTTCCAAGAAAAGCATATGCAGCTTTCACAAGTAATCGTAAGTTCAAAGATCTCTTTCACACCATTAAGTGGCTTTCTCAGGAGGAAAAGTTTATCAAAAACTGAGGAGAAAAAGGAAAAGACCAAAACCAGAACGGTCCCTAAAATCACTACCCAGTTTATTTTAAAGAAATGTGTGGCAATTTTACAAAATCTCTAACTCTCACCGTAAAAAACTCAAGTGTGACAGAAATAAGGATCAAACGCTGAATAGCACAAACTTTTCATGAATGCAATACCTACTATTTTACACAATACAATCAAGAATGCAAGCTTACCTTGAATTCTTTCACCTTTTCCATGGTTATCAGGCGCCTTGATGTGTGGCTGGAAAGCATCTGCTCACAGTTGCTAATAAGTTTCAGGCACGGATGGCGGGGAATGATCTCTTCTGTATATCTGGAAGAAGTAAACATTCATAGACCTGTAAGCTCATGAACTGGAACACTTGCATCTGAAACAAAATTCACACAGATTCTTCACAAAACGGCTTACACTAGAAAGTTGCTATGCATTTTAATCTGATGAAAGGCATTCAGGTATTGGTGCTCCAGAGTTTTTACATATATTCCAACCATCTTGTGACATAAAATGTGTAGAATAAATTAAAACCTCAGACTGAAGAGACCCCCCCACACACATTTTCTACATGTATTTACATGACGTTAGTGTATGCACACAGGCCTGCCTGTATCATTTCAAGTAGAAAATACCTCAGCCAATCAGGAGCAATAACTTATCCAACCAGGAGCTGTGATTTTAAAAATGTATTCCACAGTCAACATCTATAGAGTTGCAGGAACAAGAGACTTAACTCTGGCTCCCTAAATGGAGACCATTACACTGCAATTCCAAATTGTATTAAACCAGCTCTTGTTAGACAGTGACATTCCTGGGCTTCAGAATCTGGTGTCGCAAATGTATCATATTTTAATTACTTCTAAAGAGAAGGAAAAAAAAAAATCCATTACCTCTTAACATCAGATGGTAGCAACACTGGCTTGCAATTAAATGCTGTCTACAGAAGCAAGCAGTTGCAGTGTTGTAAAGGCCCCCATCTCCTAAGCATACTATTATCTATAGAAACAGCTTTCCCTGGATTTCTTTCCATCCTTCTATTTCTCCAAATGCTGAAAGAGGAATCTAAATACTTAAGAGATTTGTGTGTGACTAGAGGAGCAAGAAGTATTGACCTAGCTAACAAGCTAAATACGAGATCAGACATCCTTTCTATACACTGAAATACAGATCAGCCATTTAGTCTTAGTTTTTGTAATAAGCTTTCCTGTAATAGGTACTACAACATAATATGGAAAATGGTATATGGTACTGTCAGTGACTACGATCTCATATAAAATGCTTGCTCTCATGATTCCCCAATGCTTGGGGGTCACAGAAGTCAGACATTAAAAAGCAGAACTAAACAACTTTCACACCTATCACTTGAACTTAAAAGATGCAAAGGAGGAGCTTCATATTTTTCCTGTAAAGAAGTGGATTTTCTGAATGCACTTTACAAAGTAAATGTACTGTTCTGGGAGAAAGAGAATTCAAATCCAACAAAACTCATAATAGGATCCATCTAGGTGCTGATGGAGATCTTGACATTTCTTAAAGATAATAGTGAGCTGTTAAACAAGTAAGACAATAGCAAATACAGACTTGTGAATAGGAAAAAACCCAAACAGTACTGCCTTTTTGCATTGTTCCAAAACTTCCAGAGAGCAAAACAACATTTCAGTCACTTCTCGTGTGTAAAATCAAGTCACCACTTCTGCTAGGTGAAGTCAGAATATGCTTTTGACAAGGAGAAGCAAATTAATTCTTAATTGGTTTTTTTCTATCACAGATTTTTGATGCATCTAGTACCACCAAACTGCCCCTCTCTCTCTCTTACAAAAGTAGGCACGCTGCCACAACATCTTAAAAGTTTCTCTTCATAACCATATAAAAGCCTGACTGCAAAGGAATTAAAAGAATTCAGACTCAACAATGATTTCAACATCAGATTGAAAGAGTAAACTTTGGAGTGAGATGCTATCTTGCAGGGGGAGAGATCATTTCCACTTTGTTAAAAAGTCTTGTCTGTTAGCATCAATGCATATATTTATACATTCTTTCAAGTAAAACTCAGAACATTATCAAATAAGAAATACAGTAGCAGTGGTTTTAACAGACATTCATTTAAACCCAGTTTTGTTTTTAATTTAAGGAAATACACAAGGATCTCAAATAACACATGAACCTGATGGCAGGTGTTGCCAAGGGACATTTGATAGCACAACCTATTAGTAGACAGTAGCTTATCTTCCCCTCACATACTTGCTTCAATGTTTGTTCCTGTGTTCATCATTACAGCTGAAAATAAAGTGACTATACTAATATTCTGTGCTAACATAGCAACTTCAGTATTTCAACCTTCATTGCATAAAGTCAATTCATAGTATTATGTACCAATTTACTTTTTAAGAAGCAACCCAACTACAGCTTGAGAGAGCTGACCTCCCCAAAACAGCAACTAAAGTAGAACCAGAATGTGCAGTTCACAGTTATCCAATATTGCTGTACTGACGAAGCACGCTCTTACCAATGTTCAATGAGCAGACAAAAAGCCCTGGTATCTTGACAAACAGAATAAACTCACTAATTCCAAACAGAGATTATTGCCAGAAATTTAAGAATTCACAACCACATGTAGTCTGTCAGGGTTAAACATGTATAGACAGACATTTTGAACAACTAGCTATAAGACTGTTAATGGCATTCATTGTTTTGTTTGTGAATAGTCTTACAAGAAAAAAAAGCCTAGGATACCAATTCTATCATTTAAAAAAAAAAAAAGTAAGTTACTAAGTGCACTCTTCTGTTACGGAAGCATGTAACAGCAATGGCTCCTTTTGATTTACAAATTTTCAAAGCAGCATGTGATAATTAAATGCAGGGACTGTCACAAGGCATTTCCATGGTAAAACCAGGGACAACAAACACTTTATATATCAGTATAGTTTAGCAGTACATAGAAATATACATCATTGTAGAAGCTTCCTTCAGAGCACATCTACGTCTGGAAGATACCTGGAAAGAGCTACTGAACATCAACCTCCCACTTTATTGTGAAACAGTTTTGGAAAGGGGTAGTGGGGAGAAACCCAACACCAAAAAAACCCCTTAAAACCTTACCTAAGAGATACTCAAGGTATGCAAACATGTCTTCCCTTTTAAACCCAGATCTAATCTCAGGCTACATTACTGAGCAGACAGCATCCTGCAGTCTCTGCTGGCCTCTCTCGTTCTTAGCAGGGCTGCTCCCCTATGCTTCTTGCCTCTCACTGCCACCTCTTGGTCAGTTGACTTGATTTCTCAGAAGAATGCTAAATTAGCAGTGCCAAACCCCAAAGATCCAAGAATGTTCTCTTACAGGACCTTGTCATGCACCTCTATCAACTACTCTAGTTGAAACACGTATTACTAAGAGCCTTGCTACTACTATCTTAGAAATTTATCTGGTCTAATTTCCTAAGCTTAAACCTCAACCCATTGGACATGCATTTGCAAGAACATGTGAAGGTTTTTTTTTTTTTTCTTTTTTTGTAATTGTCAGGAGTTATGTCCATCCAAAAACCTTATTTCAAAATCTGCTTTCCCTCATATGAAGTTTTAAAATACGAAGTCTGAGCATTACTCTTAAGTGCTAGTTCTATGGAAGTTCCAGTTGTACTATGCCCCAAAAGAAAGCACAGTGAGAACATAGCATCCATTCTGACATACTCTACATACCAGAAATCAAGAATACATACTCAGGCCTGTATATCGGCAGCCAGTAAACTAATCTTCCTCCCATCACCAGATATTCTGCCGCAAACTTCAATAGGTCAAAAAAGATGTCACTTAGATGATAATTGGATGAAACGAAGATGTGATTTTCTGTGCTAAACAAAAAATTCACAAATGTAAACATAAAAGCACAGGAAAAAACCTGCATTTTTAATAAAAAAAAAAAACCAAACAAACCTAGACAACAGGAGAAAAAACCCAAACAAACCACAAAATAGCACTATTTGAGATTTGCTAAACCGCCTAGGACAATCTAGGAGTACAACTTCTACTATGAGGAATACGACTTCCCAAATTCTCCTACTGGCTCTTTAGTCTATCATCTTTAGCACTTGTGGAAGTCAAAGAACCACAAGCATGTTGGGAAGTTATTTTGCACAGCATCTTTCTTAAGGGCAATTTAGAGTAAAAAGCAGAAGACAAGGAAGGCACGGGCAGTGGAGAAGCCATGTGTTATCTCTGGAGAGAAAGCAGCAGTGGAAATCCAAGAGAAAAGGTTAAGGTAAAACAGAGGTATTCCATTTAGACTGATTTTGCAGTTTGCAGGGACTGAAGAGAACTTTCTGAGAATAGGAAACACAAGGTAATGGTGGCTTACAGAGATGAGAAATAGGGTTTGAAATCTGAACACATTCAAATGATAAGCAAGGAGAACAAAAGCAAGAGGATTTCAGGAAGTGACATACTTGTTTTGCAAACAGAACAAAAAGGGCTTTTCTTCTTTAATTATTACTATTACTATCGGGTTTTTTAACTGCTGACAGCCAACCAAGGAATAATAAAAATTCTAAAACTGTGACTGGGTTTCCATTAAGACATTTAAACTCTACAACAGACAAGACAGCTTACCTACCTTCTTTCAGCTGACTTAACCGTTTCCTTTTGTGAACCTGTTCTGCGAGTAGCTTCTCTAATACCATATGGTGCTATACAATGTAAATGCATAAGGCAGAGATGAGAACCTCACCCTTTGTCCAAATAACATACAATTATATCACACATACACAACAGTGCACAAACTGTAGCTTATACAAAGTCAAAAAAAAGAAAAGCCTTTACAAGGTAAAAGTCAGTAAGGGTAATTTCTTCAACATCTATTAAAAGTTTCTTGCTCCAAAAGGTTACTTTAAAACTGTTTCAAAGAAAGCCCTTCAGCTGTAAGAGGCTTCTAGCAGCATAGACATTTGCTGCATTACAAAGGACAATGATTTCCTATTTTGTTCATTAAAAGATATTCTGTACATTTCCAACATGTGACAAATAATCCCACTCTCTTTTGTTTGACAGACACAAATATCTCCCCTATAGCACTTAGCTAACCTTTTTCAAGGTATTATTTTTATTTATTCAAGGTATGAAATTGCATATATTGGAATTTCTTCATTACACAAATGGTAATTCTCACACAGACAGGTAAGAAGAGCCAGAAATGGCTTTTTCCTCATACATTTTTGCACATTTCTAATGGCATAACATACTTATTTCATGTTCAACACATTTTTGTTTTTGTGAGACTTGTTTCAGCATAATGGAAGCACCAATATCACCACTTTGTAAACACAGAAGTTGTGACACTCAAACTTTGCAAACTCAGTTCTAAGTCATATCAATATTCTACATTGTCTTACTGCCAAACAGGCCAAATAAAAATTACCAGGCAACCCACAAAGAAAAGTCACACTTTCTATTCCTAATTAATATGAACATGTCATCGTAACAGCCAGCACTAGAGATCAGAAATTGCTGTATCCAAGTCTTTTATTTATTTGTTTAGCCTTTACTCCCTCTCGTGCATGACAAATGGTGTTAAGTACATAGGTTTCTAAAAAAGTGGAGGATCCTTTCATACCGCTAGTGCTTGTAGAAGTTAAGTGTATCAGAAATGCATTAAAATTTCTCTTTGGAAGCATTCCAAGAAGCACTTAACATAAGTCTCCAGAAAGTCCATCAGAGCTGCTTGGCACACTCCAGTGTGTTGCAGATCAAGTCCTAGCAGCAGCGTGGACTATTCTGATAAGAAGCCTCTGCACATCAATACAGTTATGCTTTTACTGAATGAGACCTCTTTGAAGGATGATTTTCAGTCATATTGATTTCTACTGGCAAACATAATATTCTCTCCATGGAATAAAGTATTATCACCAGCTTTGTTACACATTTATAACTATCCTTAAAATAAATGCAGAGATGTTATATGTGGGTTCAAATTCCACAGTGCTGCTCTCAACTGTCATCTTTTGTAATATGGAAACTGCAGACCTGAGCACTCATCGAGACATTAAGTCAACATACATAAGCAATGATCTTTTAGTCATTGTTATTAAGCAACAAAAAGCATTAACAAACTTACGATCTGTAATGATTGCATCAAACAGCATCCCTTTTCGCCATATTGGTCTTGAAGAATCAGAAACTAGTGCATCAAGGTAATATTTCTCTAAACCATACTGTCGGAGATTAGCTCTGATATTTTCATCTGGTCCTCTCCATTTCTGATTCTTTCTGCTTGCCTTGCCTGGGGGGGGCAGGCGTGGAACGGGGAAAAAAAAACAAAAACACAAACCATACTCAATCAACAGATTATTTTGTAGGAAAAGCTTTCATATACTCTATCATTTATTTTAAAGGAAAAGAATTAAATGTCACATACAAAAATCAGAGTTCAGCTCCTGCCTCCTATTTATTCTACTCACTCACAAGTATTTGCAATAAACTTCACAAGGAGCAAGAAATTATGAAAATACATGAGAAAAGTTCTGCTGTACCATCTGCATAGGGTGTCACAGAACACAAGTATAAAAATGTTGGTTTGTAAGATGTTCTTATTATCCATCAGGCATAATCCTGTCCAATAAGTCAAATATAACTTGCACTGTAGTTTTGCAGAGAAGTAAGAATGGGATCAGACTTCCTGGGTTAGGTTACGAGAAGCTTCCTACATCACAGGCTAAGAAAGCACACAGCTGTTGTAATTATTATTCGGAACTTTGTTTTGGTTTTTTTAAAAAAAAATATATTTTTAGTATCTTTTTAAAATTTCCTGCTTAAAAAAAGAAGATAATAGCTTAGCTAGGATACATGTAAACTGGTCAATAAAAAATAAGCATGACCAAATAAATCCTGTGAAGATTAATGTTGCTTTAAAATCCGCTAAATATCCTCTACCATCAGTATCCTTAAATTCCAGAGAGTAAGATTTCAGTGGTTTAGAAATATGTAACATACCTAATCCATGGATTGTGTTGTAATCTATATCAGTACCACACACATATGCTCCAAAGTGTGCTGAGGAGATTAGAAGGCCACCTATAAAGGGGAGAAAAGGCGGAAGTATAAACTGCTGTCATAAATGTTATCTGTGTTAGGACTTTTTGCTCAGGAACTTCAGGAGTTTACACCAGTATCATACTAGACCCAAAGCTAGACCCAAGGAAAAAAAAAAAAAAAACACAAAAGAAAGAAAAAAAATAATTAAAACTACCAACCAGTTAGAATTACTGCACAACTATAATGAGAGATAATAACACTAAGTCCCTGGTCGGCTACACCTGATCTTCCTTGTCTTACTATGCCCTATGTCACTCCTTATCTCTGGAGACTGTTCTTAGGAGTTTGTTTATGGTTATCTGTATTTCAAGGCAATAAGGTCTTTTAACCATTACATGAACCAAAACCTCTAATTCTACTTTGCAAGCAGGAGAATTTCAAATCGTTGGCAAACAATTTGAAAAATCATCACCAAACGAATGGCAATTCTACCATGTCTGTTCTCAAAGTCAGTCTCCTTAACGGTGTCTAAAATCAAATTTGTTGTATGTGGCTGTTCCCCGAGTGAGAAGTAATGGTCAAGAACCTTGTAAATGTAAATATCTCCAATGTAAACAGCAATACCAAAAAAGTTTCTGTAATTGTTTTGCAGTGTGAAATCTATATACGGATGCTTTTTTCTGTATGCCGCCTTTTTTGTCAGTACATTTATTAGTGTACTCATCCTGCAAACTAACTTTGTAAATCACTACTATTGTGATCTGCTTTCCTAATTGAAAAAAAAACAAACCAAACAACAACCCACTACCAAAAAAGCATATGTGATTTCCCCTTGAAACTGGGTAATGGTTGAATAGCCCACAGAAAAGAGCAAATGACATCTCTTTAACAGCTTCCAAATAAAAAAAAAAAAAANNNTCTTTAAAAACTCTCCAAAAAAAAAAAAAAAAAAAAAAAAGGATGGACAGCAGAAGATTACCAAAGAGCTGTGTTGTTGAACTGTTAATAAGGGGGCATGTAGCCAACAGAATGGTTTAAAGCAGAACAGTGACTGAGAACAAGGCTGTGAACCCCACGCTACTGATGTCAACTGCTTAGGGATACAAACAGTCCTGCTAAAATAAAGGGGATGATTGCTGCAGGTCAAAGAGTTGACCAGCACAGGGAACAACGCGGAAGCTGGCTGTGTGGGTGACACCAGTTCTCCCATTCACTGGCAGTGTGGAGAGGAGCACCTCGGGTGGCTGCATTGCCCCACGCCACCCACCCAGCACCAAGAAATCTCTAACACACATTGTGTGTGCAGGCTAAAGGTCCCATCTCAGGGCACTAGAGAACTCCTACATCATATGCTAATGAACTCTAACAAAACTGAAGGTGAGAGAGAAAAAAAAAAAAAAATTCCTCTGCTTTTTCTTGTGAAATGGATCAGGGAAAAGCAAGGTTACTCACCCCAGAGGAGTCACCCATTTCCCTTCTCGGCTGCAATCCCTCAGAACAGATGGGCAGTACCTTCAGAGGGTCAAGACAAATTTAGCTAGCCCTGACCCCAAGTATGGCATACCACCCAGTCCTATAAAAAAAGTAAGAAGAAAGTACTTTGCCCATCTAAGAATGTTTTTAATCACAGGGGGGGGAAAAAAAAGTTAGAAAAACATGAGTTTAGAGCTTTTAATAAATCTCAGCTTGTACTAGTCCAATTGTGCTCACACAGAAGGTGCATGAATACTTTAATATGGCCAGCCCTTTGCCCTACCATATCAAACAGATGTATACAAAGGGTTAATCAGAGACTCATTGTGTCCCCTGATGACTATCAGCAGAATGATGATGGCACAGACCTTCATGCCTTTCTATCATACACTATTTCCCCCATCTCTTCCGCACAGATGAGGGTCTGGTCATCCCACTATCCTCTCAGATGTCAAAGAAAAAATTCCTGTCATTTGCAATTATGCAGTATCACGAACTGACAAAGAGAAAGTAGGAACAAACATCTTCCAAAGGTACAAACAATAAGCTTACTGAGATAACCAGAACAGATTGTCTAGGAGGAATCACAAAGTATTCAGGTAAAAAACTTGATTTATTCTTCCAGAAACCTTCAGGCTTCCTTCAGCCCAACACTGAGGAAAGAATATCTAAACAGTCTATGGAAGTTACGTTTTACAACTCGAAACCAATCCTGGACATTCCAACTCTGCTTTACAAACAAGAGGAATCAAGTGTCCTAAACCAGCCTGGTCAAAAGCACTTTTCATTCCAAGGACAAATTCCAATTGTCCACTCTTACACTAATGTGGAAGACTCATGATTTGGCTCATCCAGCAAAAACAGTTTCCTTCCAACAAGCACCATTTTGCAAGGCTGTTCTAATCTGGTACTACTGACCTCTTCAGCGTGAAAAGAAAAAGAAAAAAAAAAAAAAAGAAACCAAAACATGTACTAAAGTTGCACCAATAAAGAAATCTGAACTGCACTTTCTTCAAAGTACTCCTCAAATCCTGAATGTATGTTCTTTCCAAACCCATCAGCTCAAACCCACTGCACCATTCTCAACTCTGAGCTACCTCCCAAAATTCCAGCGGCAGAGCACTGTTGCACTGACAATCTTGAAAATCCTCTAAAGGACCTCAAGAAACTATTGAAATTCCTGGGGTTTACTCACCAAAAGTAGGTGCAAAAGCCACTGTTTAGTTGTTTAGTCATAAATACACTTTACTGATAAATGGCATGCCACCCAGTATCTTCAGTATCCCTATGTACCTTTAATCTCAAGCCTGTATATTACAGCGGTCTAGTGCAATAAAACCACAAAAATTGCAATTCAAATCATGAGGCAATTTGGGAATAATTTTATATACAGTACACTTCTGAACTGAAACACGACTTAACAGTTATCTTGAATTTCTACAGCTATGCCACTTCTATGGGATTTTTCTTCCTCTAACTTTACCCTTCCTTTTTTATTTCTTGAGTTTGCACTCCCAAGACAACGAATGCTCTCAGAGAATTCTTTCTGATTTAGGTTTAGCATATTTTTGTAAAAAGATACAAAACCATAGACACCGAAATGAAAGAAAATGCTTAGAGATGAAGTAGAGGAATTTCCTCAACCTTTCAAAGAGTACTACCCATCCCCAAGGAACACAAGCACGAGGAGGAGGAATTTCAAGACGTTATTATTATTAAAAAAAAAAAAAACAAACAAAAAACAACTACAAAAAACACCAAGTCCTATATGAACAAAACATTAAGACAAAACCATTCAGTTCACTGAAGCCTTGTGTTTCTGAAAATGTAACAACCCTGGTCTGTTTTCTATAGTACAGAGAAGCCACATGCTAATAAGAATTTGTCCTTCTAGTGACCCTGTAGTATTGTCTTCTCTTTCCCTAATTTCTCTGCAGTGATTTCTGCAGTGAATTCTCTTCATCCTCCCATTAATCTAAGTATTTTAATTGTGTTTGTTTCACATGTGGTCTTCTTAATCAAAGTTTAGCAAAACCCAGGTCAGAAACACAGCCTTTGTTATGCTTTTGAAGAAACTACTATAGGCAGCTTAACACAATATACTCTTGTATGATTAAATGGCACAACCTGACACAACAGATCTTCTATTTTGCCTACAAATAGCTGAGTTTCTCTTAGGTAAAAAGTACTTTATGCCACACACAGTAATATGTGGAATAAAAGCTCCCCCTCCTGGCTTAAGTAAGAAAAGTTCAGCTGGGGGTGAATACATGGTGTGAACATTATCCTGAAGAGAAGACATGATGGTACAAGGAACTGACCATTATTGATTGCTATGACCTAACTATTGCTATGTTGTGTTATATGCCCAGCAGTGTCCTCAGCACTCCTCTAAATAGCCACTTCCAAAAGTGCTGCTCCTTGTAACATTCTGAAAGTGGCTGCAGAGAGTGTTCTAGCCAAATTTGAGTTCTTAGTCACTTTGGATCTTAAGCAGTCCATGACATGCATGAACTGGTGTTTAAGCCATTTTACATAAAATAATACAGTGAAAATACACTTGTCGGAAGTATAAAACAAACTGTTTATATCTTCTGAAGTTAGTCTACTTCCCACAAAAGTCCCTCTCGAGTTAACAAAAACATTCATTTTATAATCACCATTTCGCTTTTGGTATCCTCTCAATCTCAGTCGAGGACTAGAAGCCACTGCGCCAGGTGAGAGTGTGGTGCGAGCAGTAACACAATCTCCCAGTTTTTCCCACCAGTTAAAAAAACAGATCTCTATATATACCTGTTCCAACAAATGGATCGTATACAATATCATTGGGTTTTACTCTCCCATGGTTTGCCATAATGAAAGACAGGCAGGCATCCATGCTAGTATTTCCAATGAAGTGTCTCTTTTTTACACTGTAGGACTCGATTAGATCTCTTTGGCCATCAGCAATCTGTTGAAACATTTAAAATCACTGTCAGGTCTTAGATACAAGATATAAACAGACAGGCTAACAGACTGTCTTAAGTGACACCATCCAACAAACAGGTAACTTAATTTTGTAATACATCACTTTGCTTTCTGCCATCTGAAAATATGACAGACTTCTTTCCAAGCAATAGATATCTTCGTTCAACACCTAGATAAACACTTCAAGACAGAGGTCAAAAATACACAAACAATTTAGATGGAAAACTCTTCTGAAGAAATAACAATTAGAGCAACTTAGCTTTTATTCCAGGTATCAGAAAAACAATTCCTGTCAATTCAGAGTTAAAAGAATTTCGACATGATGAGGAGTAGAAATGCATGTTGTTAACATGTGCGTGCACATACACACGCGTATGCTCACAGTCACACAGAATTTCCATCTTCACTGGCTTTTCTGTCACGCTCAAAATCTAAATTTAGGATAGCGTTGACAGATCAGAATTTACTGGAAAAACAAACAAAGACCAAATGCTAACATTTTTACATCAGACTTCCAAAATATGTTGAAGAGGACCAAAGCAGTCTGGAAGAAAACAAGTTCAAAAGCTCTTCCAACACTATCCCCCAGCTCCGGTCAACATCATTCTTACTGGATAAACAAAATACACTTGCCTATTTTTATTCAGGTTGGTTTATTCATTTTTAAACACTTCAGGAATCCAGCACAGATGGGACAACAGCTGCAATGTTTTGCAGTATTGCCACAACCCAGGGTGTTTTCACATTAATCACAGGCATGGAGAATATTCACAGGTGCCAACAGATCACTTGGAACTCTTAACTTTTCTGTGCACAGCTCCTGACCATAGCTGTACAAGCTCAGCAGTGATGCTCCCTTCTTCCAGCTGCCCTTGACCCAGGACATTGCAAGCACACATTCCCATCAGTGGCCGGTGTCATTCTGCAAGATGTGCCTTGGGGAGCCACTTTTTCCACACAAGAAATAAAAGACCAGATCAGACTTCCTCAGGATATCCTAATAATGCAGCAGATTTGAGTACATGCACCCAACAGGCAAGAAAGTTTGTAGTAAAGACCTCAGATGACAGGCTCCAGACAGATTTTGAATGTGGTTCCTGCTTTACAGCACTGCATTGTCAGTGTCCCACCAGGCAAGCGGTCACCTGTGGGCTGGACCTGCTGATGTCCAAAGCCTCAGGGATCAGCCTGTGCCCTTCTGTGAAGGTGTCTGTGAGGACCACATGAAGCACTTAAAGAATGCTCCAGTGGGGCTGATGCAACTCAGCAAGACTGCAAGCCATCTACAGTTCCTGTAAATCTTTCCTTGTGTTTGAAACAAGCTGCTGGTGCTTTTAGCTCCATCTGGGCCAACAATAATATAAAACACCACCAGAGCTCTGCAGTCTCACTGCTGTGTTGAGTTCCCTCAGTGGAGGGCAAGATAAGGTGTGTTGCCAGATACAACTTCAATTTTTTCCACCTCTAATTGCTCAATTAACCTGTTTTTTCCTAGTCACAATAAAGACTTTTCAAGACTTGCATCAACGTATCATGCAGTAGCAGATTCAGCCTTAATTATACTCCCTGCTTCCATTAAAACTCAACACGATTTTTTACGTTTAAATTGAAGAACACTTCCCTGAAAGTACAAGCTCATAAGAACTGAAGCAAGCGTACTCACGCACCCATCTACCAAAATACAGATGAAAGGGCTCTTCTGGAACATTATTAGGATCCATTCCATAATCTTCCAAAATCCAGAAGATGTGTTCTGGATTCTTTAAATTTACTTTTCCTCTGAATGGCAGAAATTCAAGGGCCTATACAATAAAGAAAAACAGAACCAAAAATAACAGGGTCAAGTTTTTTAAATATGCACCCCACAATAAAAATAATAAAAAAACAAAACCAAAAAACAAACAACAAAAAACCCCGCACCCAAAACCCAAACCATAAATCCACTTGTGATCAACGATAGATTAGTACCAAAAGTACATTCCCAATTTTCTCTGGATTTTTGAAATGCCTTTCTTGTGAATACAGAAAGCTCAAATGATTAAGGATTAGAAATCAGGAACAGTATTTTTTATGAACTGAACAGAACCCAACTTCAGAGGAATTGAACTGTGCATATTAATGACAAAATTTTCAAGTTATAAAAACATCACTGATGATGAACAAGAGGATTTAAAAGTTCACTGATGTGTGGCTACACCAATTTATATACTCAGCGTTATTTCATGTACACAAAAACTGAACAGAAAAGGGTAGCTACTATTAATGCAGATAATTTCAGACTCTGTAAATGAAGTAAATAAGACAAATAGTTGCTAAAAATAGAATGTGGAAGAGCAAAAATTAAGAGTAATTTAGAAAAAATTCCTAATTAAAATACCGATACATTTAGAAGGAGAGCACAAGTGCAGACAAGAGCATAAGGACATAACAGGAAATCAGCACACAATCCACAGCCTGCAACTGAAGTGACTGGACCGGCTTGTTCCACACTCTGCAACAATAAATGCCTAATATGGAGATCAAGCAACAGATTTTCTAAAAATCTAGCACCTAACTCTAGCCATTTACAGTTTTGGGCAATAAGCTTCAGTTTCCCTAGCGTGCTGGACTGAAATCAGGAACAATATTTGTTTGTCTTTGTATATGCCTTACATGGTCTGTTTAAAAAAAAAACAAACACAGAGTCACAAGTTTTGAGGAGAATGTTAATTCAGACACAAAGATCTTCTTTAGAGCTGATACGGCATAAGCTGTAAACTGCTTTAAGATCTTCAGGAAACCCAGACTTAAATACACTCTAGGCAACACTGATAGCATGGAATAAGAACAGTGTGAACAGATTAAATTAAACATCAGTTTTCTTAAACATCTACTTACATCTATCTTTTGTATTTTCTGTGCTTGGGTCAGTGTTTTATTGAATGTATGAATGTGTACTTTGTAAGTGGAGTCTGACTGTAGATACGGAAGCTGAAAAAAGGCAAAGACACTTTCATTAGTACAGCTGCAGTGCTTTCAGTGTGATTAAGGAACCACATTATCCAGATTCTTTATATGCATACCATCTTGCCCATCGGATAGTTCTTCAAAGTTGCATAGAGCTCTCCCGCAGATCTTCCATGACCCCACAGTTCAAATATAGACCTGAAATAACAAAAGTTTTTTAGAGTGCAAGTCATACAGGGGGGCAAAAAATGCCTTGCAGGTACTTACTCCTTTTAACCTTCTTGGCCAATGTATTTAGGCTTTGCTTTATGGGGTATTGAAGAGCGTTATTTAACTCTTAGCACATGCTTAACTTTTGTTCTTAACAGGGACACACTTATTTTCAATCCTAAACTGGTATTTCGATGAAGCTTTTTTGTTTGGTAACATATAGTAAAAAGCAAATTTCAGTCTTGGTACCCTTGGATATCACCAGACCTTTTTCTGGCACACAGTGATACTAGCAAATGAGACAAAATTCATTTGTATCTTTCAATTTGATGGGGTAAGCAAAGGCTGAAAAAGGTCAAGAACAGACTTTCAAAGTGTTAGGCTACCCTGGAGTAAAACAATATATGAAACTGTAACATCCTACATATAAGGACATCATCAGACATTCTGTTCCGTTTTAAGATGTGGTTATGATGTCTGGTATTTTCAGATGTTTAAACATTATGCTGTCTTGCATTTTTTTTGTTTGTTTCTATATTGCTGACTTTAAGAAAAGCACTGCCTTGGAAGATGACATAACTGATGCTACTGTAACGAAGGCAAAACACCACATCATAGATCTTTCCCCCAGCATCCAAATATCCCAACCAAGTAGACTTTCCGTATCAAAGAAAAAAATCTTTCTAGCACAGGAATCCTAGTGTCACCTCATATATTGTTAGACATTCTTACGTGCATTTGTAATACACCATAAACACAGCCTTTAAGGATTAGCAGTGCCATGTAGTACCTTTTGAAAGATGACTCCTGAAAGAAAATCTTCAAAATGTTCAAAGGTTTAGCTCACCCAAGCAAAAAATGAAAGAGAACAACATTTTACTAAGTGATGATAGCAGATAGCAAGGCCTGGTGGTAAGCCATTTTGTTAAAGTATTCCTTTCCTGAACAATTTATTTAAGACTACGTTTCTAACCTGCATTTACCCTGAAAAAAGTACATTTTTCACAGTGTCTATTTTTTTCCTAAAGCATCTGTTTCACCTACTGTGAGAATTTAAACTATATTTCTAGATGGAGCAATAGAAATGCTGACAGCATAGGCTGTACTAGAGAGAACCGAGTATTCATCTTTGAATTTTATGCAACTGTTGCAGAAGCTCCTGTAACACCTTCAGGTCCACTTCTTAATACATATTGGAAAAAAACCACAAAATGCTGGGGAGATTCTATTTAGAAGAATGTATGCTTCACAGCTTTTAATATTCATTATCATTGCAATGGTGATGCTCCAGCAATCTTCCTCTAAAACTAACGTATCTCCCCACAACCAGTAGCAGACCACGAAAAAACAGTGGGCCAGTTATGCTTTCTACATAAAATAAGCATGCACTAGTTCAAAAAGCGTGATGTATGAAACATCTGTAAGTTGTTTTGTCACATTTTACTTCCTCGGTTGCCTATACAGCTGGTTTTTGAAGTGCCATACAGTTTATCCCCATCGGAAACATACTATCATAAGGACAATTTTGTATACATGGGGTTTCTTTAGGCAAGAATGTACAACCCAAGTCACTGCAGGTAAAACTGAATACCTGACACGAGAAGCATTCAACAGGGACGATGCAATGCTCTGCAGAGGTGCCCAAACTAATCCTGAACAGGACAGCACAGGCACCCCAAATTTAGGATGGCCAGAAAGCCATACCAGAGGTATACTGCTTCTCATCCTGAAGCATACCTCCGACGTATCTCTCAAGCCTCACTGGAAAGCATGTTACGCAGACACCTCTAAAAAGAACCAAAAGGCGCTGGAACAATCACTCTCTGGCATATTCCTGTGCTCTTGCATTTTCTAGAAGGACCTCTGCTGCAGCAGTCTGGGCTGAGGGCTCAGATACTAGGACTAGGAAGGTGACACAAGGACCTTTCCTTTCCAGACTTGATTTTCAGTTTTTATGTATCACTGTTTTTAACTTTTAATTGCATACACATTTTAAAACAAGCCACTAACTAACCATTATTCAAGACTACTAAAACATCAGTGACACTACAAGACAAGTACCGGCTCTGCAGTGAAGAACACCGTTTCAAGACCCTGCGTTGATCGTACACTAAGTAAAGAGGATGGGCATGCTACGTAATCAGTGCTACAGGCTCCAGTAACACTTCCTCAATTCTAGAGGTAATCAGAGACTGTGTGTTTTAAGACTCCATACAAAATTAGTATTGCTACAATATCCCAGAACAATTTTCCACTGCCTACGTTATCATTTACAAGATTGTTCACCTCTTACTTTGCACATACTGTCCGTTTCATTAGTCCTCTTGCCATCTCTTCTGAAGGAATATTGAGAATCCAAAATGGAGACTGAAACAAAGAGAAGATAAGTGATGCAATACCTGGCTGGAGGATGTCACATGAATTACACAACTACATAATTCTAACCTATAAAAACAGAACACACATGCTGAAGATTAAAAAAAAAAAATTAATCTGTTAACTGTACAGAGAACATGAGGATAAAACATTTAATTTCAGGTGAAACTGTATACTCAGCTTGAATGTCTAAGAAATTTTACCAGGTATTGCATTTTTCCACCATCTCTTTGACGTGGTAAAATATTATTATTTGTTTATGCTTCTCTAGATTATTCATCCTCTAAAGACTCAAAACACCTCATTAGACACAAGTAGTAACTGAAGCCCAGTACCGTACTCTGACAAAACAATGAGAATCATACAGCGTCTCAGCTTCACTCTTCCAGATATGCTGCCTCACCAATTTAGAGGCAAACACCAAATTCAAACTGCTGCTGAATGTTTTCATGGTTTGGCTATTCTGAAAAGAAAGGAGAGCTTCCCAGCAGATGGCACTGTTTCTTTTCACACTGTTAAATGAAGACATCCTGAGGTGCACTTCATGCATCTTTTACTCAGTTCTGAGCCTTTACTGAAATTGAGAATTGCTCATTTTTGGAAGACTCCTTATTTTCCTGAGAAACTTCAAACTTTAGCCAGCTACCCACATTTAATAAAAATACTATTCAGAGCATACTTGTATACCATACTTGCACTCAAGTAAAATATTTGGTCCTCACTTACATTTACACGAATTTCCTGCTCACCACTGAACTGTCCACCACAAAGCGAGAGCAAAGATGTTATTTCCTAAAATGAAAATATAAAGGTCAGGCTTCAGGAGCATTAACTAATGGTGTTTTTTTTGGTTTGTTTTGGGTTTTGTTTGTTTGTTTTTAAAAAAACAAAGGCAGATTTTTGTAAAGTGATCATTTCAGAGATATAGCAGCACACCATAAATTCTACTGCAGACTGTGACCTCCAAGGCGATTATGAACAAAACCTTAGAGATAGCAACAGAAGAAAGAATGGCATTTACTACTGACTTACTGTGGGAATCGACAATGAAACATTTGGAGTGATTGTGTGGATAGGGCAGAGATTCACAATTAAATGCAGCTTGTATAAAAATCAGCTTTCTCAGAGTTCAGTTGCAAAAGAATGAGCTACGCATAGTTCATGAAATGTTGTACAGTATACAATAAAATCAAGTCAGGCAAATTGCAGTAATCAAATCCCATTGTTTAGCATTTTTCTGCTCCTCTTTCACTGAAATCTTTACCGTCCAATCCTATGCACTCACAACAATACTCCTCTTACAATATCATTCTATATATTCTTAAGTATTTTTCTGACTAATTCACATAAAAACAATGCCTCACTAGTAACACTGACCTGGGGCCGGGCCCAGCACTCAGCACCAATCCCTTTTCTGTTACTTCTCTGCTTTACAGGTATCTCAAGATTTTTCTTCAGTAGGTGTCTTTTCCAGAGTAAACTAAATAAATCAGAGGCTGTAAACTGAACACAGAAAGCAGCAAATCTGTGGCCAGTAATAATTAAAAAAACCACCCACTAAAAATGCTTTTGAACTGAAATGAGAGGTAAACATTGGGGATGTTTCTCATGCAGCCCCATTTGCTAGACGACACGCTGCAGCCTCTGAACGTTACTGGCAAAAGAACACGGAAGTGATTTTTTTATATTGGCTTAGACTTGAACCGAGTGGGTAAAGAAAAAGATTACCATGAAGTACTCCAAAAAACCCCTACATAACACTAGCATGGCTTTAAAGGGACATTACCCCATTCATTTCCGTCTTTCCACTTGTGTAGAAAGGCCATAAGAAATGCTGGGAAAAAACAGGGGGGTTGCTCCAGGAGAAAAAAAAAAAAATGCATAGCTATTTCATTGTGAGGTTCTGGGACAACAAAAGTACCCACAGGTGCTTTACATTCACTTTACACATGAATCAGTGGCATCTTCACACACTACCGGTAGTATTATCTATAGGAAAGTGACAAGAATGAGCGGCAGAGAAAACATGGCCTGCGAGGAAAGGCTTGAAGAAACGCAGTCATGACCTCTATACATGCTAAAGGTTGCTGCAACAAAGGGAGGCAATAATCTGTTTTCAACATTTACTACGGAGGAGAGGAGAGCACCAAGTTCAGATCACAGCAGTGCTCGGGGTGAGAGGTCGGGAAGATCCTTCCAAGAGTGAAGACAGTGAAGCACTGGAACAGATCTGCCTGAAGATATTGGTAAGAAAGTACTAGACACGCATCTCTCTGCCCATTAGAGACACCCTGCTCTGGAAAACAGGATGCCTGATGTCACCCCTTAGTATCTGACCTAACCAAAGAGCGATCCCTGACCATGGAGCACGGTTTCTTACCGACACGGTTTCTATGAAACACGAAACTTTATACTACAAACACTTAACAACAAACGTGGAGACTTCAACAAGCACCTTCAGCTGTTGTGATCTAGCACCACCACCAGAAGAAAAGCAGTCCTCTCCTATCGCATATGCAGGTGCGGTAGAGATGGAGACCGGGCAGCTGATCTGGCTGAAAAATCTGCCCTTGCTTGTTTTGTTAAGTTTTCAGACAAACCAGGTCCCTAACACAGCTCATCACACAGCCAAACACAGGGCTCAGCAGTCACCAGAGTACAAGAAAAGGGAAATGGAACTGCTTTCTTCAACAGCTATATCAACCCAGGGCAACTACAACCTTGCTGAGAAAAGAAAAACTTTCTATGTTACATATATATCGTCTTTTTTTTCTTTAACTTAATCTGATGACCTTGGCAAAGAAAAACTGGGTTGATCAAAAATAAATTAATTAATGTTCCAGTTCCCACAAATAGTAAAAAAAAAAAAATGCACAAAAGAAAGCCTTAAAGAAAACAAGGAGAATAAATGATGCAATACACATTAAGTATTTTAAAACACGTGTAATGTTGACCTACCAATTCTAACAAAATAACTCTGCATTTCAGCACTATTTTAAATAAGAACATATTACCCTGGATATTACTAGCTCTTCAAGATGGTGGCTAGAAGAGTACTTAAAGTATCAAAACTTGTTACATTGTGTAGTAACTCTGTAAGTCATCATGGGGAAAAAAATAATCACAAGCTAAGTTTACAAACAGGGTTTTCTTATTAAGACGGAATTTGAGTATATGCTAAACTAGACATTCACCAAGGACCCATAAAAAACACTGGGGGCTCATAAAAAATACCAGGGAGCTTCAGATAAGATTATTATTTTTTTTGTAATTACTTCTGTGAATACCACTTGATAAGATAAAAACCAATTTAGCTTCAGGGAACAAACTCCGCACCCCAGATTTTGCAACCAACTGGCGTAAACGTGTCAACGGCAAGCAGACTGCAGCTGGGGAGGCAGGCCTCGCTGGCCCCCACAGCTGACACGCTGCGAGCCTACCGCAGAAGTGGGCCGACTCTCCCTCACCCCGCAATCGGCCAAGCGCAGCACACGAACCCTTCGGACCGCATGGCAACGAACACTCAGAATTAAAAGCCAAAACCGAGCGGTCCGCGATGCCACCGGTGCGACGCAGAGGAGGGAGGCTCGTGCCCAGGACGCCAGCCGAGGCCTTGGAGAGCTCCATTCGATGCCGGACTTCAGAGGAGCCCCATCCTCGCCGTGCCGCACGTCCTCCTCCAGAAAATGAAGCTATCCGCACCCTCCTGCCTCACGCAGCTCCACGAACGCCCGGGACGGGGAGGAGGACCTCGCGTGTCACGAGGGCAGCACACCGACCGTCGACGGTCCCACACCGCGCCGGCGGGAGCACCCGCACAGGAGTTTAAAACAAACCAGAAAAGTCACCAAACCAGGACCTTGAGGTCCCGCTTCCTTCAGGAAACGTGTGCATAAAACCTTTTTGCTGTTACTGTTTTTTTTCCCCTCACAGTTTCCATTTCTTATCTGGAGCCCCAGGTACTTTGCTGGCAAACCTCTCCCGGCTCCAAAGGCTCTTGAGAACGGCAAGGAAAGCGTTGCCGTAGAGCCACCGCCAAGAGGCTCTTCACGGAGGCCGGCAGCGGGAGGAGGAAGAGGAGAAGAAGGAGGAGGAGGAGGAGGAGGAAGCCCACGCCGGCTGCAGGGCTGAGGGGGGAAGAAGCGGCGGCCCCGCGCCAGCGGCCCGCTGGCCGCAGGACACGGAGA